>JAHZND010001166.1:0-10743 GCA_027744115.1 Acrocyrtus sp. NNG-2020
TATTACTGCATTTTGCAATGTGATGGTGTGCTTATATATTATGATGTTCTTATAAATTGGATATATAATATTGAAAACAGAGATGTAAGTCAAAACGTTCCGAAAATGTGAAGGTCATTTAAATTCATATATGACATGTTGCATATGTATGTATGTATGTGCAAAATTCAGTTTGCATTCTTCAGGTCTGCAGCTGTTTCCTCATTTGGGTCATCCATAGTTGGCGTTGCCCTTTGGGAGTTCTCATTATCCGCCACAAGAAACTCTTCATATCCTGCTGCAGCTAGGTATATAAAAACCAAGAGTATAATTTTAACTAATATTGCTATTTAAGGAATGATAATGGAAATGAGTAAGTAGGAATGGGAGTGCTATCATTAATAGCATTGACACCTGTACAGCTTTCAACTGATGACATCCTGGCTGACAACGACAACTGGGAGAAAAGAGGTGGTTTTGTTGATCTGGCTGATGGGTTTCCAGTTAGCGAGTAGTTTGACGTATTAGAAACCACGGAGCTTCTCCTTTCCAATCTACTGCTTCCACTTCCGTCAAGGTCGAGTTTGCCAACTGATGCTTCTAAAGTTTCCCGAGTTGTGCCCAGAAAAACCAAATGCTCTGATTTCATCAAGTTGCCATCGTCCACTTTTACCTTAAACTGTCGCAAGAAACCCCAATCAATGATATAGCTTCTATTGTAGCATATGGCGACAACTTCAACAGGAAGATATTTTGATGGCCTATTATTACCTGGATTAAATGAGATACAGTATACATCGGATTCCTTCCACTATACGTGGGGCTAGCCATCTTGTGAATTTTGAATACTCCATCCCAAACTGTTTCCAACTCTGGCTCTGCTATATCCTTCTCAGCGCTTCCCAGAATGGCAATTGTAGTCTTCCTTGACGTGTTCACTGCGTACATTACCTTCTGCAGAAGAAAGACACTCATTTTGAACGGCAAACATTTGGGATTTTGCACACTCATTGTAAACCGCAACAGCTCTTCAGGCAGATATCCACGGTTGTCTAGTTTCAACTTTGCGATCATCAACTTTTTCCCAGTGAACATTGACTTCTTGGTCGACTTTTCTAGTACAATTCCCCTGCAAACGTTGACATTCATTGAGAGGTCATAGTATCCTGAAAACTTTAACGCTTTCTCTCCAATTTGAACGAACATTCCAGTTTCCGAGCGCATGTACGCGACCAATTTATAAATCAACAACGTTGACATTCATTGAGAGGTCATAGTATCCTGAAAACTTTAACGCTTTCTCTCCAATTTGAACGAACATTCCAGTTTCCGAGCGCATGTACGCGACCAATTTATAAATCAGCGAGCCATACGTATTTTTGAATGGTGCTGGAAGGAATTCTCCCGGAATAGAGATATTGAAGCCGTATGTATTCACACCTGACTGGAGCTCATATGGGCAAGTTTCGCTGGATTTCACTATGCAATGAATAATATAAAAGTTCAATTAAATCTGCTAAAAGACGAATGACTTTTTGTAAAATTGTCGTTTTTATGGCTAACCTACCCCTCAGTATTCGCTCCAAATCGATTTTAACGGGGGATTCTAGATATCCGTCAATTACTTCTTTGTCTTCCCCTTCCAGTATATTTGCGCACTTGCTATGAAGACCGTATCCGACTGTCCAGTTTCGACTCAAACTTCAAAGTGCAAATGGCTTCATACTGCACTCTTATTCCTACGAAAACAATCCCAGTTATAATTCTAAATTCAGCCCAAAACCGTACTCCAATACCAAATAAGGGGCTTACCATAATGTGAAATTGGAGCTGGCGAGTCAATGACCAATTGTCCACTCAATTTTGCAAACGGTCTCACTGTGGAGCTTTCCAAACGGAAGTTAGCGTCAAACTTGCACCCAAACGTTTCACCCTTCCCTGGTCTGCCTTTCGACCTTTGGTTTAATAAGAGAGCTAGCGCCATCTTAGATTGCTGATACGCTAGCCACCATTAAATTTACTTTCAATTTCCAGAAAAAACTTTGCTTTTCATTTCCTTGAAATTGCACAGCACACTCTTTTCTTTATGTCTTTCCAAAGAACGGACAAAATAATACTGGAGCAAGTAAGTCAATAAATAATGCTGAATTTGCAAAAAAATAAAGCGTAGCATAAATGCTTTCAGTAAGTATAGCTATATGAGCATGGGCTACCGCTACTTTGCTAACTACTTATATATCTGTACATGTATTACTTAAAAGTAATCATTGAAAAATTAATGTCTTTTTTTATACTACAAAGAAAGCCAAATGAGAAAATCGATTTTCTCTGTCCCCACCGAATGTTTAATGACATTTTGAATGTAAAAAATTGATGCCAGGATATCTGGTTAGATTCAATAGTGGTCTCGGCTATAAAGGAAATTTTTGAAGGTTTGTTATGCCACGATTCATAAAACTCTTCCTTTTTTGTTTAGGTACTCGATACTTTATGTGCACGTAAACACAAAGCAATTTCTCTTTGGAAGGTATATAATCTAAAACAAAATTATCGGAGGATATCCCAGCCCGGGGATTTAAAATGAACCTTCATAAATGCTATGATTTATCTCAGATATGGCTCATAGCATATGACATCGCTCTACTTAAAAACATGGAAAAATTGGTTTTTACTGTTCACTTTCTATAATAAGTGTAGTAAATACTGGTTTATAAAACATTTACTATCCTATTCATTTCACTTTAGCATGTTTTTTTTCCTGAGTGGAACTGCTTCTGTATAAAAAATACATGGAATTATACATATATCCTTCATTATATCGCAGCGCACTAGTCGCATAATAATGCCTAGAAAGTACTCCTTTATCATTACAAAGAAATTAAATTGAAGCTTTTAGCTTAAAAACGAAAAGTAGGAACTATGGTTTAGTAGTGATTACAACGATAGTCCTAATTTCATTTTCCGTTCTTTAATCTTTTAGCAGTTTGACTTTTGGCAATAATGTCTGTTTAATGCTAATATCTGTCTTTTAGAATATTCTCAATTATCCACTACATAAGCCCATTATTAAAGTACGAGGCATATAATTTTTAATTTTCGATGCTTTCCTTTTCGAAACATTTTTACTGGAAGGAAATTCCGCCTTTTGTACATTATTAAATTCACGCTTCCTTGCAAATGTCAAATTACGTAATTATATTGCGCATTTATAATGACACTTTTATGAAAATGCTGTGTAGCTGTCATCCTATTGAAGGCATTGACTGAAAAAGGCGTAAATTATTCATTTGGGGTAATGGGGGATGAGAAATCAGTAAAAGGTGAATGAATGCCACATGCCAAGTAATTAAATTATTTGCCCTAAGAATGCACCCTAGCTACAGAAACAACTTATATTACGCTGTGAAAATAAGAATGGCTATGCATAGGAAGGAAATTCCGCCTTTTGTACATTATTAAATTCACGCTTCCTTGCAAATGTCAAATTACGTAATTATATTGTGCATTTATAATGACACTTTTATGAAAATGCTGTGTAGCTGTCATCCTATTGAAGGCTACTGAAAAACTGAACTGAAAAAGGCGTAAATTATTCATTTGGGGTAATGGGAGATGAGAAATCAGTAAAAGGTGAATGAATGCCACATGCCAAGTAATTAAATTATTTGCCCTAAGAATGCACCCTAGCTACAGAAACAACTTATATTACGCTGTGAAAATAAGAATAGCTATGCATACGTTATTGATCAAGCAGCTCAAAAGTCAAAGAATGTTTGATCTGATACTTCTAATGTTATTGAATACCGTAAAGCAAACAGCACGCATATCTTTTGATTAACTTGGTGTGGAGAATTAATGCAATAAATTGACTAATATAAATTTTACTCTGACAATTTAATTGTGAGACTAAATTAAATCAAAATGAGCGACGACGATAGACGAGACGTTCTCAGTCATATGGAGATCGAAGCTTATGTTGAAGCTCTTCAGAAATCTAAAACAAAGGAACTAGGTAAAAATCATTTTCTCGTACTGCCTAATTAAANTTAAATCAAAATGAGCGACGACGATAGACGAGACGTTCTCAGTCATATGGAGATCGAAGCTTATGTTGAAGCTCTTCAGAAATCTAAAACAAAAGAACTTGGTAAAAATCATTTTCTCGTACTGCCTAATTAAAGACACATTTCGTACTTTGACAATCCTAATAAGTCCCGCTGTATTTGTAAAGGTTCTCTTGGCTGGCTTGAGAAGCATGAGAGGGTGAAGCAGTTAACCGTTCAGTCTGTTGTCCAAGCGCTGTCGAACCGGGAGGAAACTGTGAAGGAGGCTTTAATTACTCACGACAAACTTGGAGTTCTCATCCATGACCTTATTCTTGTGGAGCTATGGAGGGAGCAAATTCTTCCGGAACTAGCGAAGCAGAAACTTACGCAAAGCTTCACAATTTACCCAATTTTGTATCATGAGTGCACATGCATCAACCTGCTAGAAACGGTCCTCTATCATTCCGAGACTGCTGAAACTCTTGGGGATGCAGTTGTTGACCTAACGGACTACTGTCTACGACTCATGAACTATTTTATTACCGTGGGAAATGATGATGATGACGATACAGAGATCAACCTCTGCAAAGTCAAAGAGGATGGGTCTGGAGATTCTGTCGGGAAGAAGTCTGCAAGTGAGGACATCAACATGAGCAAGGTTTCCAGTTCCTTGCTCTTTGGAAATTGCTTCAAAGCGTTGTCCGCGCTTCGCTATATCATCGAAAATGTGGACTCCCTTGGAGCTGGGCTGATCTCAAGACTCGTCGTGAGTTCCGATTCTCCCATGTTGCTTACGCAGCTCCTTCTCCAGAAACCTTGGAGGCGTGAGAACTGGCAAACTGGGAAAATCACAGAGTTCGAGCCTGCCTCCGCTACATGGAAGGATATTGATCCATCCTCACGCTTCCTGTTGGGGCGTACCGAAATCCAATGTTGGTTCGCACTTTACCTCATCCTCAGAAACAACCAGATTCTTGGCATGTACGAGATGTACGAAGGGAGGAAGAACCAGCTCCTCAAGCTAAGACCTTTTCTCAACGACTACACCTTAGAACAATTTCCCATTCTTGGAGAACTCCAGGTGTACCTAAACCAGCTGGCAGTTCAGTCTGGACCCTTTACACCCTCAAAATCACCTTTACTCCTGGAACTAGTAGCTCCAATCAGAGATCAGCTTGAACAGGAATTCAAAGAAAATCGAAAGTCTCTAGTCAAAATCTACTCCAAAGAGCTTATTGAAGGTTCCAGGGAATCGCTCTTGGAGAAGGCAAAGAAGCTGGCGGCATCATATGATTTTAACAACTTTGAGCCTGCGTTGCCATCCACAGGTATATGTGCTAATTGTGGCAAGAACGCTGAGAAGCGATGCTCCAAGTGCAAAACGGTATTGTATTGTACAAAAGAGTGCCAAGTTGAGCATTGGAAATCACACAAGGTCAACTGTGGCTCTAGTGGAAACGGAATGTAGTGCTAACTGCTGCAGCTTAAAAAACAATTACTCTCCATTTTTCTAAGTTTAAGCTCATGTATTAATTTCATTTTTATAAGTAGTCAATGTATTTATTCCATTTTTGTACGTATAGTCCGTGTATATATTCCATTTTTATAGTAAAACGTGTTACACAGAATCTAACATAGATATCTACTAACAATAAAAATTGTTTTATGGCATGATGTACATTGTATCTAAGTTTTAGGTACTAGAAGGAATGCATTTTTATGAAAAGGCTGATAACTAATAATTATATTTGTCTATTGGAAGCACACATGGGAGGGAAGGATACAGTGGAAAATAAGTTTTAATCATTTTTTTGGAATCCATTAAAAAGTCGTAAAATTAAAAAGCACTTCAAATGAGAGCAAAATCCGACATTTTTGAAGAGGAGCTTATTACTATGATAAAGATACTGAATTTTTGTGTAGTATCTCACACCCCATTCATTCCTGACTTAGTTAACTTTGGCTACTTACACAATTAAACAAAGTAGTTATTTTTGCATCTTGTACCGCTACAGGCGCACGCCTCTTTCGTCAAAAGCCTCTAAAAGAAAACAATTCGATCTACGAACTATACAGCTAGTGGTTATTGTTAACTGCGCAGCCTCAAAACTAACAATGGCAAAATGTTTAGGAAGATAGTCATAAAAAGCCTCAGACTTTTCCGGCATATCTGATTTAAATTAGTAATAAGCTGTTCTACAATAACAATAGGAGAGGTACCAATATTTACTTTTTTATGCTTCACCTTGCGCGAAATTACTAAGCAGCTCTCTTATCTGCCTAGAGGCAGAGTCTAAAATCTAACAGGTATGCCTGGGGCATAGTGATATACCTAGTAGATAAGAAAAAATGAATACGTGCCCATATCTCTATCTACTACAAGTAGGTTTTCGCAGATGATAAGGCAGATTGAATGAAAATGATATTTCGATATTTATATCTGTTGTAATTGCTACTAATAATAGGACAGTTTTCATGCCATTAACAACAGTGTTAACTAGCTATAAGCTAGCGAGTTCAGAATTTGCCAAAAAATAATTGACTTCATGTCCTTCACTCAGCTACTATTCTACATAATCAAATATCTATAATAATTATGACAGCTAGTCCTCCGATTTTTATCGCTATTGTCCGAAATACATCAACGAAAACTTTTATCACATTAAAGTGTAGCCCTCTAAAATCCAGAGTTGCGTTTTTAGTGTAGCAGATCTTTGATCCCGTCAAACTTTTAGCACTACGCCTGAAGATGAAGTATGGAATTTTACAGCATAATTGACAACTGCTTATCAAAACTTACTCTCAAACGTAAACAAAACCAGGTGGATTTTTATCTGCTTAGAATAACTGTCCATCTATCCACCTTTTACTTTCTAGGTAGCTCTTGTTTTGTTCCAGAACTTCGACAAGCAAGGTGAAGCTGTTGTTAGATTGAATAAACTGTCCATCTATCCACCTTTTACTTTCTAGGTAGCTCTTGTTTTGTTCCAGAACTTCGACAAGCAAGGTGAAGCTGTTGTTAGATTGCTCCTTCAAAAAGGCTATTTGCGAACATGATGGGTGCTTGTACACGCTACCGTTTGCATTAATCATTATCAGTTTTTAGGTATTAATATTTGTACGTGAGTGAAGGCGAGGTAATAAAAGAGCTTTGGTGTTTGAGTAGACCATAAGTAAAGGGTATATCATATTTGCTAACCCTAATCAGCACTAATAGAGTTTGACTTTTCAGCCTCTTTCAGCGTTGCAGTTCACATAAAACTATAATCAATCATCTTTCGTTACATTCATAAGCTCAGACTTGTATTAGTTTTTTTTATATCACAAGGTCAGCAGTAGAACTCGTTGTAGAAAGCCTACCGGAAGACACACTTCTTGACGGCGGATCAGCCTTTTCCTCAAAATGCTCTTGTTGGATTTTATCCAACGGCGCAAAATGTTGCAAAAAGCCAGAACGTACTTTGAGTTCCAATAGCGCCAACCAAGTCGTGGAAGAAGCGTGTGATGAGGAATGCCAAACCCCAGTTGAATGTAGTAGTCAGCCCAGATGCGAAACCTGAAAAAATACGCAATTAAATTAGATTCTACCTAATCAAACATGAATCAGAGATGTTAGAGTGCGAAGGAGGAATCATGCTTAATGAGTTCATGCATAATCTGGAAGGGGAGGTGTTCCACTCCGTGTAGTCCACATACCAATAATATTTGTTGGGAGAACTTCGCTCATTACGGTCCACACTAAGCTGGCCACACCACCGCAGTAGGCTGCATTGAATAAGACTAAACTGACTAACGGGATCCAGTTGAGAGCCTCGTGGAATATTCCATTGATTGATTTTAGGTAGAAGAAAGAGCCCAGTGTCACCAATGAGATGGTCATCAGGGTAAATGAGATTATCAGGAGGATTCGCCGACCCGCCTTGTCCACATATAATGATGCAATAATTGTGGCGATTGCTTGAAAAACTCCGACAACTACGCCACTCAAGTGGGAATCGATCTGGGCGCCAGTGTGCTGGAAAATCATGACGGCATAAAAGCCAAAGGCATTTCCTCCGCAGAACTGATTGAAAAACATTAAGCCTAAGACTATCATCAGCGGTCTCATTGTTGATGGGGCCATAAGTTCTTTGTAGTTTAGTCGTTGTTCCTTTTTGCGGTTAATTGCTTCCTGAATCTGTCATGTGAGAAGAGGTAAATGATGTCTATATTGTGCACGCAGTTATGCAAGTAGGTACATTGCATGAGAGAATGCAGATAAGCTTACCTCGTCGATCTCTTGAAGAACTTCTTTTTGAGGACATTTTTTATCAGAGCCTCGGAGCCAACACAGAGCCTGCGTTGCGTCGTTTACTTCACTAATGGCAAGAAGATATCTGGGAGACTCCGGCAGATATGCGACCAGTATTGCGAAAAAGATTGGGATCACGCCACAAATTCCAGCGAGGTAGTTATAAGGTGTTAGGCAGCCCAGGACATATCTACATTTTGTTTCCGGACGACAAGAATTATCACTTATCATATAAGTGCTGTAGTATGGGCTTGCGGTTTACGCTAATTTTTATAAACAAAAGGCATACGTGAAAAGTATTCCGAATTTGACTACAACTTGAAACGTAGCTCCGAGCATTCCACGGATTTCTGGCTGCGAAATTTCACTTAAGTAAACTGGGGCTACATAAACTTAGCGAGCCCATTCCGACGCCTGTAACGGGAATTGATTTAAGTCCCGTGAAATGTTCACATGACATTTAATTTTTTACGCAACTGGGGACACTGGAGTATACTTACCAGTCAAAAATCTTCCTATGTACAACATAGAAATTTGAACTGCCATTGACATGCTAAGCCACCCAAGTACTAATGGCAAGGCGGAAATCAGAAGGGTATTTTTTCGTCCAAATTTCTCTATACAGTAGCCCGCCAGCGGGGCTCCTGCGACAGCTCCAATCTAAACATTTTACGCGCAGGAAAGCGATGAGCATTTTCATATTTTGGAGATGCACTTTTTAGGAAAACCTACCGTAATCAGAGATCCAATCCATGACAAATCCTGAGTGACCAGACCTGGAAAGTGTCCACTTTTTTCCACTGATGGCAACGCCGGAGAACTCCATCCTAGCACATTTCCTAAGCTGAATGCACCAACGGTCACTATTTCAAAATAACACACAATTATATCCTCACTTCCATCACATTCCAAGGTACTCACCAATTTATTTACAAATTTTAGCACTAATCAACCTGCAGAAGCGGTGATATACTGTGGAACGCGTGGATTTTTCCATTTCAGTGAGCTATTTTCAGATTCCGCCTGGATCACTGTAGCGCCCGCTTTTTCCGTTAAGACGGGCTCCGGCACACTTTGAAGTGTATACGATTTGTGGACCATGTTGAATTCTGACTGTGGCAGGATATGACTATTTCCACAAGATATAGATATTATTCAGCAACTTTTACACTTCTGCTCCTCAATACAATCACCAGTCACCAGTTTCACCACCACCCACAAACCTCATTAATCATGAGCAAACCTGTTTAAAATTATCTCAGTTTTAAAATCCATTGTCACCAATTGTCCACTTCTAATTGTCGGGCGCCCCAAAAATTCCCGGTTTCTTTGTTTTTTTTGTTTATAATCAGAAAATTTATCGAACTGATAGTGAATTATTCCAAGCACATGGAACTTTTTTTTATATGAAGACGTCTTCAACCTCCTAGACCGGCAGCCGAAGATGAAATGTGAACTGACACTCCAGAAAACTCAAAACCTTCAAAGCCAAGTAAACTCCAGAACGAAGCTCTGACGCTCTTAGCTAAGCTATCAAGTTAGAAATGGAACAAAAAATAAAAATATCCAGCCAATTTAATACACTTGTAGGTAATAAAGCAGATATTAACCCCTACTTTTTAATATTAAAATGCGATGTGTTTTAGTACACGCGTTATCGCGTCATTAGCGCTATAAACAGTTTTATAATGTACCTTAAGATTGCTCGCTCATTGTTTCATTTGGCTGAACTAGTGAAGAGGAGAAGAAGCTATAAAGAGCCTTCAAGTTTTACTGTTAGATGCACTTTACACTTCCTTGAAAAAAATTCATCGTTGCAGTGCATACCGCTCTCGCAATCACGTTACGTTCTACAATTTAAATTGAATAGTTAGCATACCTAAATAATATCTAATCAGCGCTTAGCACAACGTTATTGCAAATTTCTTTGTTTTTTGATTCAGAAGAAGACACGGACATATGTATATCCTTTTTATGTCTGCTGCTCGATCAACCATAATTGCATTAAAACAAATGTAAGGAGCATTTGGTGGTTTAATTATTATTGAAAAGCCAGCCATATATAATTATCCTTAATGCATCGGCAATGGCAATACAGGAGCAAAAAAAAGTTTCCGTTAAGCACAACGGAATATGGAAACAATTGCAAGAAGATGGAGGTGCAAATAATGTACTGTTTGGAGTTTGGACTGTAGATAGGTTTATGTGGAGTAGTCGCGTTTCTAAAAGCTCTTATCAGGTAACTTCTTTGAAAGCCGCTACATGCCTGTGCCTCATTGTTTAGAAAAATTAGCATTCCACACGGCCAGGAAGATGTCTGACTTAATTTTGCAGATTATGTCTTCCAATTTTTACTGTTTATTTTAACTTTTTTGTGCTGTTTTTTATTGTTTTATAGTGGCATAATCCCAGCTTTTTTAATAAATG
>JAHZND010001167.1:0-21037 GCA_027744115.1 Acrocyrtus sp. NNG-2020
TTACCTCTGTCACCGACAAAGCAAATTCCAGAAATGCGATTGCACTGCAAGTGGAGAGCTGTCGCTGTCCAACTGGATACAAAGGGCTATCCTGTGAGGTAATTAGTCCAGTAGCCATTTATAACCATAATTCATAAAGCTAGTTTAGATGATGTTACAGCTATGTAATCACCACATTCATTTTACTGTAGAGCTGTGCTCCTGGCTACTTCCGGGACACGACTGACATGAGCAGGAGCATTTTCGGTGCTTGCAGACCATGTCCGTGTGGGAAAACCGCCGAAGGCTGTCAACTCTCAGCAGGCCAAGTACTTTGCATCTGCAAGCCAGGCTTCACTGGTCCCACATGTCAAGATAGAGGTATTAAAGCGTGCAAACTAGATTTTTTAAAACTATTTTAATTTGTTCTGTTCGCCACATCATAACTACATTTTTTCCTTTCAACATTTAGAGGTGATAACTGTAACATGCGACCCATTCCGTGTTCGTGACGTTGAAGGGGCAAAGGTTGACTTCACTTGCAGCTACACCAGTAACACAAAACGCCAATTGTTAATGAGACTGGTCAAAGAGGGAGATACCCGAGAGCCAGGCGAGGACGTAAGAACAATCGTTAAAACTTTCACCCTAACTAGAGACCTGAACCGTGTCGCTTGCGAAATCATTGATAATCGAGGAACTTTATGGGCTGTTGTATACTGCTCAATCGGTAAGTGAGCTGGCTATGACTAATCATGCGATGATGACACCATCCTCACTTGATCTCTATATAATTGGAATTTTTACTGTTTTTACTTTATCGACAGAGAGAATCCAAGGCGACGTCATTATCATAAAGCCTCCACCTAGGGTGGTCGCTGTGATCCCTCAGCAGACATTCATTTGTGTGAACGAGACCGATAGAGTCGTACTGACATGCAAAGTTCATAGTTTCGGGGCGAGAAGGATGGACATTCATTGGAGACGTGAAGGTTCCAACACAGTCATTGGAGTGGGAGAAGCTCTGACAATTCACAATGCTGCAGTGGACGACTCCGGAACATACATTTGCTCCGCTGGTGATGGAGAAGTAATTGGCATCGGACAAATAGCACTGATGGTCCGCCGGATAGGAATAGGAATTATGCAATTCCAATACCCCATAAATGTCACTAAATCTATGGAGAGACAAATTTTTGATAGACATGGTGGAGACTATCCAAACTATCCCTATCAAGCAGATGCACCAGCGGTGAACGGTAGTGGAGATGGCACTCCTTCGGTCGCTGACATTATCCCTGGCAATCAAATTGGTGTACTACCACCTGGCCATCCCAAAGCTAAGGTGGATCCTAGCGAAGTCATAGCGAAGCCAGGAGACACAATCATACTCCGATGCAATGCCACTGGTGAAGAACCCTTGAAGTTTTACTGGAAGTCGGGAACCAACGATTACATTCCTTCTCACGTTCGAGTTTCCCATGGCGCACTTATTTTCAGAGCTCTTCGTAGTCAAGATGCAGGCGTATATTATTGCATTGCGTGGAACCGACTCGGACAGTCTACAGCGAGAGCGACAATTTCACTCGTTAATACCAACAAGAAAAATGAATCCACTGGAGGAGCTAGAGAGCCTTTGACAATTGAAATACTTCATCCTGAAATTACTGCCAGACCAGGAGAAAATGTCAACTTCCAGTGCAAGACGAATCAAACCGACGTCAAGTATACTTGGACTAAGGTCGGGGAGAAAATGTCGAATGCGTCGGAGGTCCGTATTGATGGTTTGCTGACTTTGTACAGAGTTGGGGACAGCGAGAAGGGAACTTATCAGTGCACCGTTAGCAACCCGGCAGGTGAACAAGTAGTTGCTCAGGCCGTTCTGAAATTAAAACCGGTAAAGGGCTAAATTGAAAATATTACCATAAAAATGTACCATTTTATTAAGTCCAGAACGAACAACGCAGATCTATTCTTAATTTCACTATTAATATATTTTTTAATTAGTTTTCTGGCGTAATGGTTCCTCCAAAAGTTACAATCAGTCCAAAATCCCCACTTCGAGTACGCACAGGTTCCAAAGTGCAGTTGAGGTGCGAGGGTAACGGAACTCCAACACCAAATGTCACTTGGGTCCGTTCAATTGAGTAAGTACTTATCTGAGCTAAATGGGTTTTCACTTAAATGCAAGTTTTAGTTTACAAAATAATAAACAAATTCGATTTTTTAAATTCAAGTGGCACGGACAAGAAGCTGATGACCTCTGCCAGTAACAGAGCAGTTTACGAAATCAAGCAGATGAGCAGCACTGACGTGGGGAAGTACGCTTGTAATGCGGTGAGTGAAGCTGGCAAGCAATCGGAGTCACTGTCTTTGGTAATTGACGATGGGCAGCCCTGCAAAGAGACTGAGTTCCGGTGCAAGTCAGGTGACCAATGCATTCCCAGAGAGGACCGATGTGATAACGAGAAGGATTGCAGGGATGGAAGTGACGAAGCCAACTGTAAGGGCCGCACTAAGAGACATTTGCTAGGATAGTGTAGAAAGGTACTCAAATGATGTAGATGATTAAGTGGATCCGAGTGTATAAGATAATATAAGTGGATGTTAGTTTATCTCTCTAAAAAGCTATCTACCTCAAAAATTGTGTTCATTTCAAAAAAATTATTGTGATGTACATTTTATCGAATTGTTAACTGTTGATTGAGCTAAGCAATAATAAAAAATAAACGCTTTACACTCTTTAACACAAAATATTGGATGGGGTTTGGATGAAAAATGTATTTAATTTCTTTGGGCTTTGGAAATGTCGGCAATAATGGTAAATTGATAAATTAGTAATTTTGAATAGCCCACTCACGAAGGCAATAGCTTACTTTACTTTCGTGCTTACTGATCTTAGCCATGAAATATGAAATCGAAAACTAAATAAATGAAGGAAAGAATAATAAACTTTTACTTGGGCAAACAATCGCTGTTGTCTAAGATCACTCTTTACAGTTGTCTCCGGAGCCATGAAAGATTAGTGCAGGAAAAACACTTGCAAAGAATATTCGCATAGGTATCCTGACCTATAGTAAAAGCACTTAGGACCTGTTTACTCTGCCCAGACTGGTAAAATGATTCCAGGACAAAAGTCAACTCGAGAATGTCCCCATTTATGCTGTCAGAGAGAGAGAGAAAAAAAACTAATGCCAAATAAAAAATGTGCATTTGTTTGCCTAAGTTAAGGTTAGTCTTATTTACAGTTTTCTTTAGTTTTGGGTTTCATGTCTGCGAGCATTAAGCACTGGAGAAAAGTATGCAAAATTTATATGCCTTCATTTTATGACTGGACTACTACTATGTCTCCCTGAATCTTAGACTATAAAATTTCCTTTCTTCCTCGACTCACAAATTCTAATTCAATATCGGGAAGGAGAAAGCTTCCTGCTCCACACGACAGCACAGCTCCAGTTTCTTTTCTCATCAATCGTGGTCCAAGTTTTCTCCTACAGGATTAATTTCTTCGCAAATAATGAAGTTGGCATTTTGCCCTTCTAACGATAATAAAACCATGCAAAAACAACATTTGCACAAGGACAAGCTTTATTATGACATGCTTTTATCTGTAATACGAAACAAGCAGTTTATTTTATTTTTCTAGGTTTTGGAAATGTCGGTAATGACGGTAATTTTCTGTTTAGTAGGGTTGTTGAAGAATTGCTCCAATAAATCTGCAAACAAGAGCATACAATTATTAGCAGTGTTGATAAATAAACGCAATTAAAAATTAATATCTGCTTGCCTGAAGTATAAGGCATTGCCCTATACAAATTGGGGAGCCATACACCAACGTGGTAGATGAGCGAGGAGGGGCACCTTCATGGCTTTCAGGTTCGGACTTTTCAGTTGTTGTAGACTGCCCCAAGCTCTCCGGTTGTGTGCGAATGGACGGCCAAAATTGATGGATATATTGGGTCTACCATAGTGAAAAGTGAAAATAGTGTTAAAGGTTTTTTTTAGAACGGTCCACAATTTTGAGAATGTACCTGGTAGTTCCATCCTGATTGGCATAATGCAGCACGCCAGTAAAGTCCAAGCATAAGTACGAAGTAGGCGGATACAGGACTTCCAAAGTAGCACTTTAACAATTTATGCCCAGCAAGTTCAGACATTTTTATCCAGTATAAAGGCGACTCTGTTTTACAGACTCTAGAATAGATTTCCAGTAACGTTCACTCTTCCACGCGCGTGCTAAACAACTAATTGCAAAACGCATTTGGACTGTTTGCGGCACTGACATTTTCAGCAATTTATTGAATAATTCTGGCATTGCGTGATCTCATAAAACGCTGCGTAGCGTGACACAGCAATTACATTTATCTTGTAATCCGTTGTAATGAGTTTCAACGGAGTATAAACGCAAAGTAATAAAAAAATATCTGCATAGGTAGGCATCCCCTTTACGCAGCAGTACTCTATGCAGTTTCACTGCACCTGCTCATATTCATACAGATTACATTCCAAAGCCACTCGCAAGTTCGCAACTTTCACTTTATTGTGCGTATGCTATAAAAAGAGGTCCGCAAAACAGGAACGTTCATTACATTAGCGCTGCATGCAGCCTGCATTATAATGAGGACTCTGTCGAGTAATTTTTTTTGGCAGTCGCCCACAAACCTACAATTAAGTTTGAATATAGCAAATTAAAAGTGGGGTGGTATAATCGTATAATTATAGCACTTGTTATTGCATTAGGCAAGTCCTACATTTCACGCCAGAATCGAATTGTAACCATACCCCACACAGCGTAATGTCATTACGGAGCTTCTCTCCTTCACACATCTAAGTAGTTTCCGATCAATAATAGATGCTTTTCACACAAGACTATTTTTTGCTCCACTGCATTTTGGCTTTAGCAGACATTCGATACTAGACGAAACATAGGAGGGAGCGAAGGAGCATCACTATCGATATCGGCATAACCGGTAGGTACAACGGCACTCCGCTCCTACCCACGCACTTCGCGTTTCCTGTTAGTGTAATAGCATTTCAGCAGATTTTCCGTTTGTGCGTTATCGCAGTAATTGCAACTGTGGGAAGGATAGTGTAGAAAGAAAGAGGTCGGAGAAAAAAAGGGTACTTTCTTCTTCTTCTTCCTCCCCATTCCCGGTTTCACTCTCAGCCACCAGCAAAATACATTCTTTTACTTTTGGACTCAGCACAAACGAGACCACAAATTTGATTTCATTACAGTTACAAGGACAGAGAAAGTTGAGCAGGGACGGGAAGGATGCAGCTGCATCACGCATTCTTATCGTGAGATATATCAACAGTTGAAGTGCTTACACACGGGCACAAAAAAGTAGTAGCACGGGAGGCGAGCGGGACACAGGATGAAGGTACAAAGTTTAAAGTTCAAATCGCTCCAGTATGTGTTCGCTGCAGGTTGAGAGAGGACTCTGTGGAAAAAATGGGTTACCGCAGCCAGCAATCTAATAGTGGGCCTTGTGAAGGCCACTTTTGAAGATTCACTTTGTGCCCCGAAATCCGTGAAATGGAGAGGGAAGTGTCCTCTGCAGAGCAGGACATATTTTCGTCCTCAGCTTTTCACCACCAACTAGGCTCTGCTGAGGGAGGGGCTGAAGGACAAAGTGGAGAGGGGGTGGGACCGGTAGTTGCTCACCGGGTAGCGGTGAGAACGCCAAAGTCGTTGGTGAACAGAAGGCTAATTCTCGGTTTGGGAGTGTTTGTGATACTCGTTCTGGTGGCTATCCTGATATCTTTGGTGTGCCATTGGTACTTCTCTGTCCTACACGATGGGCAGCCCCGTCTCCGATATAATCATGATAAGATGGCCAGCCTCCAGTCGAAATTTATTGGGAAGGTTAAAGGTCTTTGGGAAATGTCCAATAGAAGCATCCATGATATCGAGGCTAGGGAATATTTGCGCAATTTGTCGAGAACGGATCGGTCTACTTGCTACTCCGCTCTTTGTGTGCATACTTGTACGTACTCCAAAAAAAATGATTGGAATCGTTTAGCCTCTTTTCCTTGGAAAAAGTTAATTCGCGTAAATAAATTTTCTCTTAACAGCACTTAGCTTGTTAGAATCCATGGAATGGAAAAAGGATCCCTGTGATGACTTCTACGAATTCTCGTGCGGTGGTTGGATGCTCAAGAATCCACCCGACTCTCCAACATCCGTCACGGATCATNCAAGAATCCACCCGACTCTCCAACATCCGTCACGGATCATTTTGCCAAAATTAATGATCGAGTAATACAAGCGACGCAGCGTAAGTAAAAAAGCGTCTTCAGCACATCCTGCTAAACACCAGAGCAGATTATTGCATACTATGGAAATTTAAAGGATTTATAATTTTTCAGGTATAATTGAAAAGACAAGCAGTGATACCCCCACCGATAGCAATAAAGGTTTACACTTGGCCCGCTCATTTTAATGTAATTTTCAGGTATAATTGAAAAGACAAGCAGTGATACCCCCACCGATAGCAATAAAGGTTTACACTTGGCCCGCTCATTTTACGAAGATTGCACAGACATAGAGCAGCTCGAAAGAGAGGGACTTACGCCAATCTACGAAATATTGAATTCCCATGGAGGGTGGCCGTTATTGTACGGTCACGCAAATGACGTTTGGGACGGTAGGTGGACCTTTAACTGGATCAGTTTAGTGGCAACCCTCCAGCGACTCTCAATTCCGTCAATATTGTCCATCGAAATAAAGCAGGACACTGCCAAGCCAAAAACTAACTCGAATTTTTGTAGTGGAGCCTCTCTTCTTTCTCAGTCGAGAGTATTTGGTCTCCCCCAAGAGAAACATGAGACTGCTCACAGCTTACAAACAATTTATAGTAGATGTAGCAAACGAGCTCCTTCGCTGGAAAGCGGAGAGCTCGCCAGACTTTCAAGTGAATACCATCCGACTGGATGACATGGCCGAGAATGTGGTTGCGTTTGAAGTGAACTTGGCGAAACTTGTCACACCTGAGGATACTACAGTCAACAGCGTAAAGACATTCACGGACATGAATCACCTCCAGAATGAAACTGAGGCGCAATGGGCTCACGCCAGTGCTCAGAACCGTCTTGACTGGAAACGTTTTCTGGACCTTGTGTTCCAGGGAAGTGCAGTGAGCATAGAGTTGAACGAAAGGGTGTATGTTCACGATATGAAATTTATTCGAGGAGTGCCCGGCCTAATAGACCGCACTCCCACTGAAACTGTAGCAAACTATTTGCTGTGGCGCCTACTGTCCAAACTCACCGCTGGGTCAACAAAGACACTCCGACAAATCCACGCAAAATTTTATCAGGATTTGTACGGGGAGCAAAGACTACTCAACAGAAACTACACTTGCGCAATGGTAGTCAACAATAAATTTGCAATTGCTATTGGAGCAGAATTTGTTAAAGACTCGTTTGAGTCGTCGTTGAAACGAGAGGTGGAGACGCTGGCAGAAAGCGTGAAAGTAAGAATGGAAGAGCTGCTGGGAAGGCAGCCGTTCGTTCCTCACTTACTCCAACTTTCCATTAGGAGGAAGCTTTCGTTAATACAGCAGTGCGTAGGATATCCCCGCTCCTTCTCCAACTCCACGCACGTTTTACAGTTTTACGAAGATTTGGACGTGAGCAGTATTGAGAACAAGACGTACATACAGAAGTACTTGCGAGTTGGAACGTGGCTTTTTCTCAAGTCGTTGAGTGTGCTGAGGCAACCCTTTGACACGGAGTGCTGGGGTGGAAACTATTGGTCTTTCATTGGCGAGGCTTACGCTTATTATGATACTGCTAGAAACTCAATTAGTTAGTGTTTCAGATGTTAATTGAGGTTAAATACTAGAATGTCTCATGATGCCCCAGTAAGCAGAATTTTTTTTCCTATGTAGATTTGCCAATTGGGCTCCTTCAAAGCCCATTCTACTACCAACGGCCTACCGTACCTTGGTACCTGAATTACGGCGGCATCGGCACCATCATTGGGCACGAGCTCACCCACTCTCTCAATATGGAAGGCTGGATAAGGGCAAAGCTAGTGCAGGAGCTTGAAACTCTGCTGAACTGTCTAATTTCCTCCTACTCCGAAACAGACATTCCAGAGCTGGACGGCTCTAAAGTGGATGGGTACAGAACGCGCTCCGAAAACTTTGCGGATCACTTCGGCCTCGCTTCCGCGTTCTGGGCATATCAGCAGCATATCAAATCTATGAAGAATTCAGTAAATAAAGATGATGAGCAGAGCTTGCCAGGCCTAGAGATATTTTCCAGCTCGCAAATGTTCTTCATTAGTTTTGCAAACGTAAGCCTAATTTCGTCGGGAATGTCAAGATTAATTGGGGAATTAGTATGACAGTGTGTATGTAGCAATAATGTGGGTTATTGCTAATGAGGTATGTCGGTGAACTTGATTGCTAATTTTTTTTCTCTATTTTTTTTCCTTCGTCCACGACTGTGCATTTTGGCAGATGTGGTGTGACTCACAATCCAAAGAGAGTTTATACGACGAAGTGGAATCGTCAACACACACCCCTTCGAAGTATCGCGTACTTGGTGCACTCAAAAATTCCAAGGATTTTTCCCAGGTGTGGTCTTGTGCGCCCGGCTCCAAGATGAATCCGAGACACAAATGCAACCTATTCTGAAATTGGACAGTAGGGCGATAAATTTTTTTGGACTCAGCGACGAAAACACGTGGAAAGCAATAAGTCATCTAATCCATATCCGCTTCCTAAATATAATTCTCTAAATAAGCGGAACTACGCGTGCACAATTCGTCCCTATAATCAACTTTTACTAAACCACAACTTATATCATCTCAGCACCCTATAACCTAGCACTATATAGACTAGTACAAATTTGCAACTGTGCATTCCTATTCTTCTACCAGCACAGCATATATATGTATACATTTACCTATTACAGTTTCCATATATCCTCGTCTAGTTGCATTTTTGCAGGAATTTAATGATGAGCGCTCAACAAGCGAACAGGTGATACAGTTGGCAAAATGTAGGGATTTCAAAGTATACGCACGATTTACACAATTCTTTTAGCACATTTAAAATAGACAACAGATAACAAGCAATATTACTATTATTTTGGAAAACTGTACACATATTTCTCTTTCTCTCTAGGCCACACTTTTTGCCACCGCACATACAAACATGAGTGGGTGATGTTGCGCAAGAGCACAAATCTCGGTCTCTAGTTCATACTGCATAAATCACAGTCAAGTTTGTTCCAAGGCCATATTTTGTGATTTATGACGGAGTTTGCAAACTCAACATTTTTTCGACGGCACAAAATATCAAAAAAAAAAATCTTAGGCCAAAAACTTTACGAGTGCGATTACAGGATATAATGAGCGGAAATAAAACTGTATTTTTATTTCCGTACATTAATATTTTAAAGCCTATCAAACTTAAGACGTGTATACATTTCTCAAGAATAAATAAATATTTAAAAAAAAAGTTTGCTCCTCAAAGAGTGAATAGCAAATATATTATGGAGAAGTAGGAAAGTAGTTGGTACGGAGTACGAAAAATAACTTATTTTCCACTTGCCTAACCTTTTATCGCCTCATGAGTTCTACTCTTTCTTAGATTATGTCGTTTATTGTTGCTGGACATGAAAAATAAATCGGTTTATAAGCTAACCTTGAATGGTAACATTCCTTAATTCACGTCATTCCCAAATACGAGCAGCATGATTTTCAGTCTGTTGGCGGATGCAGCCATTTTGGAGCATCAAACAAGCATCAACTCTGTTTGCGAGATGTACTATGCAAAAAAATAGTTTTCATATCTGAAATCAGGGGGAAGCCAGAGATTTTTGCTGATTAGGAAAATCGCTGAAAACTTTGGAGAGGTTGGTTTGTCTCAGATAACAAAAGTTCAAAGAACGCTTTGTTCTGTGGCCCTGCTCAGTGACAAACGCACAGTAGACAGGGTTGCACTCGTCTGTGAAAGGAAGAAACTTGTGATGAAAGCTATGCCTTTTCTTGCTCCTTATTTTGATAAACAAAAAAATACAAAAAACCTTTTCTTGACAATGGCATTGGTTTGGTGAAGGAAATGCGCACACTGAATTAAAATGTGTTGATCTTTAAAGCGGGAGTAACGTGTCTTCCTTTTTTATTTAGGTTTACAGCTTTTTGCGGCTGCAGCGCAAAGTAAACTAGTAAAAGTGCACTTTAAGACGACTTTAAGAGCCCTTTCCAACTTAATCTTTTGATGTATTGTATTGAGAGGCTTAATTAATTAAGATTTTACAGAACATTGCTCGGCTTGTTTAGTTTGATGAACCTTGGTCTTTGGCGCGGAAATGAAGTTGAGGGAAAATTGTTTTGTTGGAATATAGTTGTGGTGATGAAAGCAGTAGGATCTTAAACACTCTGTTTTTGCTTGTTTTCCCTGTGAATCTGCCAATATCACGCACCGCCGATTATAGATGTATGAGCGGAGTGAGAACTGATATAAAAGAGAGGAATTAACGATTATCATTTATTTTTAGCAAGTACATCGCCAGTGAAGCACACGTCGTGTCGTGTGGTAGAGTGCGTTTTAAAAAACTCTTGTAAATTGTGAATGTGTGAGTTGAAATGGGTTTTTGAGAGGGAAGAACGGAAA
Source organism: Acrocyrtus sp. NNG-2020 (assembly GCA_027744115.1). NCBI lineage: Eukaryota > Metazoa > Arthropoda > Collembola > Entomobryomorpha > Entomobryidae > Acrocyrtus > Acrocyrtus sp. NNG-2020. Next base: position 10,614 of record JAHZND010001167.1, read on the forward strand.
GATGGCTTAAATTAGCAATTTTCGGCTAGCGAAAAAAAAACTGATTCAATGATGATCATCGTCATTCTGAGCCGCTCGTGTCGTCTTTTTTTATGCAGCATTTTTTTTTCTTTTTTAGATCGAGAAATGTGTGATGCGGTTCTATTGAGAATTGAAGTTTCATCTTAGCCCAACCGTTCCAAAAGGAATGACAATGTGAATTCCTTATTCCCTCTCGGAATATATTTTGTATTTTCCTGAGAGGAAATGTAAGGCAAATTTCTTTTTTGGTGGTCTTATACTCGAAATGATGCTAGTGCCAAAGGAGAAGAACCATTTTTGCGACGTCTCATTCCCTTCAAAGACTGAAGTGCAACATGAACATGCGCCCCGTCTCAGAATTTTTCGGAAAATATGATCAAGTGAGAAGTGAGAGTAATCAAATGACACAGACGCTATACAAGTTTTATTGGCTGTTACAATTTGGAAAGTTACAGACATATATACGCAGTAAACAGCATACCCATTTAAACACTAATAGACTTGCACTTACCATCTAGACACGCAACATATACGGCAAATTTGAAATTTTCATTTTTTAAACGAAAAATCAGAAAAAAATGAATGACCAGGGGGAACAGAGAGTGGCGTCACCCTACCATCAAGTTGTATTACATAAAGTCGGCTAATACTCTATTTTGCGCTCACTTAGCATCTTTTTTTATCGTTTTTGTGCTCCTTCATCCGTGACAAATTTTTATTGCCCTTGAGAATGATATTGGCGAGCGGGAACTCTTTTCGGAAGAGAGTTTGACGACGAGGGCCTTTATGGAACAGTGCGCGCTTCTCTGCCTCCTCCTCAGTGAAAAATATATTTGATATAAACAAGGCATTAAATATTATTATTATGCATGCAATATAAAAACGTCACATAAAATCAGAGTTAGCTGGTGAGGACAAGACAAGAAGAGTGAGTTAATTCCAATTTTTTTTAAGACAGGAAAAGGAAATGGGATGGCATGATCGTCCAAATATTTTATTAGTCCTTTCGTCATCTCGGCATGTACTCTCCGTATTAATGTGCGTTAAAGCAACTAACGATAAGTCACCCACTAAAAATCTCTCATTAGCTGACTAGATTAAACGGAAAGGGAAAACGTGACAATTGCACACAAATCGAAAGCGATTAATTCTGTTGATCTTATAAGATAACTGTGATTGTACAAGTTATGTTAAGTACGCTAAAAGTGTTATAGTAAAAGAGAGAGAAAAACTCTACAAGTTAGAAAAGCGAAAATGCATAAAATACATTATTTCAGTAGATCTGTAAGTAAGTAAGTACATGGCGGTAGCGTAAACAACGACTTTCGCACGGAACGGCACAAAAAACAGATTAATAATATTGACTTTTTACGATCTGTTATCAACTCTAAAAATATGAGCAACTTTCTGTTTGCCCTGCTTTGCTTCTGTGTATTTTCTACAAATATATATATTTTTTTCTGCTCGCGATACATGAGTTACTTCTTTCGTTGCCCAGCTAGTAAAAGGATGATTCTGATGCTGATGCTGGCATTTCGTTGTAGATCTTTATAATTTTTTTCTGCATTTTTTGTTATGAAACAGTCTTGAGAATAGTGGAAGGTTAGCAAAGAGTAACCTTTTCTTTATTCCCAATCCCACTTCCACAACTTCTGCACTGCCGCCGTCACGAAGAAGCTCCCAGTTGTCGTTTATTTCAAATACGTGGTCACGAAAAGTGTGCTCAAGATCAGAGTCGTCGTCGCCGTCCATAATGGTTCGAGCACCGACCACCGAAAATTTGTTTCTCCTTGAGCCCAGTTCATCAATCTTGCACCTTGTAAAGAGCATAATATACTTGAGCGTTAGCTAAAGGTCAAAAAAAGTGACCGGGTACTGGGTATATTACCTTATAAAAAGGAAATTAACTTACCACTGGTGATTCATAATTTGAGGAACTTGAGAAATTACAAGCTTCCATGTTAGGGTGTTCCCACTGTCTAGAGTGCCTGCAATGTTGTGCCAGTCATCTCCAATGAAGTAGCTGCATTCTTTTCGGGAATTATTGCGAAGCATTTCCGCATGCTGCTCTTGACTGGTTCCGTAAATTTCTGGATTTGCCGTCTAAAAGTTTTATGCATGTTTAATTACCAACGCTGTCTCACCTTGCCCCATTACCATTAGAATTGGTTTATTTAGGACTCACGGTATTTCTGGGCTGAAGAGGATTTGGATTCTTGCACATGATTGCGTCATCTTCAATAACAAATGCATTGGTCATGGCTTGGCTTTCCCTGAGACCAAATGATTTCTTACCAGACGGGCCGAAAAGTTTGATATCGGGAACCTGGTACAAACAATAGCAAATAATTTTAGCTGTGGCCTAGTTCGGAATTAGCTAGGATTCAACTTTTGTAAAATATTTAATGAAAAGCTCGTACATCTGCGAATTCAATTTCCCAATATTTAGGCCATTGCGCCTTCCCGTACACAACACTTTCCATGCTGTGTCCTTGATTAATCAATACCTTACAAGTCATCTGCGACTTATTTAGCACTTCAACACGGTACTTCTTCACCACCGGGGGAATAAAAATTTCTTGCTTTTCCTTCTTTCCCATTTCAGTTGCAAAAATTAGCTGTACGTTAGCACCGAAAATATTATGGGCTCCTTTAGAATTGCCTTTAGCCTTTGCCTCCGAATTACAATTTGCAATTAGCCAATATTCTTCAGCAGTAACTTTCCACACTTGTTTATGGGAATACTAAATAATAAATCAAACTCTGGCAGCCTTTTCTGAATGGAAGGTCGGAGAGCCCAATTAAAAGCTGTGTCTGTTCTAGATCAAGTTCACCACTAAAATGACTTTGGATCAAGCTCTACCAGGAGGGAAAATCATGAAACTGTTCTCAACAATACGTAAGCAAGAATGAACAAAGAACATGAAAAAAAGCCCTTTCCTCTCCACTATGCAAAGTATATCACCCAAACTACCAGCAACATCAACCCTACGCAGAAAAAAATTGTCTACATGCCTGCTCGAAATTCTTTCAAAATGACAAGCAAAGCCAATGCTTAAAAATTTCAGTGTAACGGATACCCTCTTAAAGTCACAATTATAAAAGTGCAGCCTACTCTCTTTTAGTCTCTTTTCTCCTGAGAGTGAGAATACACATTCAGCGTTCCGCAATCTCTTCTGGTTTGTGGTAATGATGGTATTTACAATTATCCGGATACAAACTCAACATTTGCTACGTTGACTACTTCGCGATCATAAGAATGGAATGGCTATTGGGGACGCAACGGCACAAGAATAACGAGAGCAAGTGTAGTCAATCAGATAAGATACATTGCAGAGGCTCATCTCATCATCACATCATAGTTTAATCGGACTTTTTTTTGGAATGGTGAGACGTGAGAGCGTGCTACCGCCACGTAAGTTTCATACTGGGCTGTCTATTTCACCCTCACTTATGTGGTCGCCTTTATGGCATTCCACGCGTGGTGGAGAGAAAATCATGAGTCGACTGTCGCCTTCACACTTGCTAAGCAAAAAAAACTAACAAAGAAGAAGAAGAAAAAAATTAACGATTCTCTAAATATCGAGGATAATAACTAGATTGGATAGGCTTTAATAGTAAGAATGGTATTGGCTAGAAAAAAAATTTTGCAAGCACAACGTCAAAGTATCTATCGCCAATTTTCTCTGACGACATTGCATTTTAGTTCCTCTCCCGTAAATGAAATGGCTCAATACCTCTTCTCGAAGTTTATATTGAGAGATGCACAAGCACGCATTCATGTGGAAAAACTGACGTCGACCCAGAACCGTACGGAATTCCAAAGGATATAAAATATTATTCGGCTGTGTTATTATTAATGCAATTAAAAATATTTTTATCTCTTTGAAATTTTCATTCTTGAATCTGTTCACGCTATTCATTTGCCGGTTTGGAGCCAATTCCATTTTGACGTTTTAGCTTATCTACCTCCCTATGACGAATGGCGCTATGTATCAGAGCGCTAATTCGAAACAGCATAAAGGGCACTTTGTCATATATGAAACGCGTTGTAGCGGATGCTATGACTAGCGCCATTTGTCATCCGACGAGTGTCTGTACAATGAAGAGAATGTTGTTGTGAGTGTTGGTGTTGGCCGTAAATCACGCAAAGGTCCCAGCCGGTCCTTGCCTCATTCATCGGATGCGATATGTGATGTGCACCTCTCGCTCCAATAAAGAAGTGGAACTGCTGAATATTGATTTTTTTTCCTTGCTAGAGAGCTTCGAATTTCCCTATCCTGTTCGTCATCACAGGAACTAGGCAATCTAAATCATTGTCATCAGCTTACAAATTACAGTTAATATTATTTATATGTTGATAAATTTATTTAGCGAGGAGAGAAACAACGCAGATGGGAGAGAGAGGTCAGCGTCAATATTTTAAATCAAATCAAGTGAGTAGGCTTGAATTCAAGAGCAACTCTGGAAAATAGCATCATTGGCTGGGAAAATCAGTCATAAATTTTATGGTTTTCGAATCAACACTTTTTCCTCGTCTTGTTTTACTACAGTGGCGACGGCCACGCTATATAAAACACTTGCCGTCGAGGAAAACGCGTTTAACCATAACATTCTTCTTCCTCATCTTCACCGGAAATCAGTCAAACAAATCAGGACCATAAGACTTCACGTGATAAATATTCCACCACTTGCTCATTTGTACCTCTTGACAAATTCCCGAAGACAAAATAGCACAAAAATAAAAATTCATTTGGTTTAGAGAAAATTCCTTTCTCCGAAACAACCTTCGCAGTCTCTGTTTCATTTTTAGTAGTGGGACAATGGGAGCATACAGTTGCACTCGGGAAAAGGCTCACTCCCATTCCTCAACGGGGAGGACATTGCATTCCGCGAAACAGCTAGAAAGTGCGATTTTGACTTTCAGACCAGCCATGTTTCATGCGCTGTTGCTTTGACTGATTTATGTCTAGGTTTTGCCTGCACAAAAGGAACAATTTTTTTAGGGACCTACATTTTTTGAATGGAAGAAGAGGTGCATCGATTCAAGTAAAAAAATACCTACACATTAAAATTATGAATAAGGAGAAGAAAGCAGCACCTAGACTAAAAAAACGTTCGGAAAGGAATGGGAAGTTAAATGGCAGTCAACTGCTCTTTTAGTAAAGAGCAGAAAGGAGACAATTCTGAAAGCTGAGAGTACATGTTTTGACAAATGGGATAAAAATGCTGACTTTGCCCATTTTTAAAAACCATGTGTCAGAGTGTCACAAACGAAAGCTCGGGAAATGAATCAACCGTGGAGTGAGGAATGAGAGGAGAGTTGTCTTTTGAGTTTGTGGATATATCACAAAAAAGACGCCCTGCTCTCTTCACGCTGCATCGCCATATGCTAGTGCTATTTCAGATTTTACAATTTGCAATCCCAAATCGCAATGTAACAAATACCTCCATTAGGAATGATGGGATTGTGCTCCTGTTGCTGGTTTTTTTTTATTCTCTCCTTTTGAGATTGAAAACGGGGGATGATGAGCTCCTGGTTTTGGAGCCGAGAATTCGCATGGCATCTTACCAAGAACTCTATGCCCATTTCTTAAACTTTCCTCTAGAAGAAAGTTTGCAAAAAGTAGTGCTGTGGCTCAGCTTAAGCAGCCAAAAGTGGATTATTCGGTAATAGATGAGGGGAAAGACTTTGTCAAGGACTGCAATCCATCCAAAAAATTCCCTGTTGGAAGGAGGTACACTCTATATCTATACATTATCCATAATTCTACGCTTAATATTTCATCATCCAACCAACCAAATTAATCAATACGCCATCCAAATAAGTGTTCCGCGGGGGATCTGAAAAGAAAACAGTGTCTGAGCTGTGATTTCCCTTCTGAGCATATTTTCCGGTTGAACGCATCACTTGATACTCGTCACAGGGTGTGAGTTGCGCACTGCGCAGTCAAAAAAAAATTAAATATGAAAATGAAACGGCTATCTTGGAATTAATAAAATTATTCGCATTCCAGATCGGTGAGGTGTCGCCCACATTTTTCTTGGTGTTATAGTGTTGAGGTGAGTGACACTTTCTAAAGTTTCGCCAAAGGGGAGTTACATTACACAGAGTAACACAGCTGCTGACACAAATCTTAAATTATTCTTACTTTTTCTCCTTATTTCTTTTATAAATGGCTAATGGCTTCTTGAAACAGCGTAATTAATTCGGAACGAGTAGATAATGATTCTTCACGTTTTTAAAAATTTAAGCTTTGCCTTGAGAGTTCAAGCTACGGGAAATAGCAACACTTTAGGTAGTTAAAATGGATACAGAAATGTTCTGTAAAATTTATGAAATTGCCATGAAATTCTCACTGAAAATGAAATTAAATCTGAGCAGAGTGTAATACTGCAAAAAAAAAGAACAATCCTACAACATGCCCTAACAAACATGCCTCTGTAAGTGGAAAACATACATAGCGGAAATTGCTAAGCACTTTTTCGTCTCCTCTGATGGAGATTTAGGAGCTTAAAAGTTCGGATATATTTTTTTTTCGATAAAGAACGACGTAAGAGGAGTAACAGAACTAGAGAAGGACAGCGACAAGATTAAAACAATTGTTTGTGTGGTCTCTGTTCTTCTTCCTGTGAGGAGAATGCAAGTGGGAAAAGCATTATAAGAAGGTGGGCTGCTGAGTGATTAATTGTCGGTTTCTTCCACCAACATGATAACAGATCGAAGGAAAAACGTCACGGCACACACCAGAGAGGCAAAACAAATACTTCTGTCACTCTCCACTTCCCAACCTTCGCTACGCATTATCTGCGCCTGCCGAGTTCGAAAATTGACACTTTCCTCGCTTTTACATGCACCAGAGAAAAATAACACAATGCTTTAATGTGACCAGCAGACACCAGAAAAATTATTGTCTCTCCCTCGAACAAGTAAAACAACGTCGGCTCACCGATGTGGAGGATGCCACCAAAAAAGATCATACAGTTTATTTAATACTTGGAGGCTTGGAGGTCTCCGACTACACAGGTTTCCAATTCCTACGTAGGACTCTTCTTTGGCCACTATCCAAAAAATGATGCTATTGAATGCTACACTTTTTTCCTACTGTTTTTCAGCTAATAAATGGAATTTCTTTCACAATTTTGCAATAATTATGCTAATTCTGCGGAGAAGTGTGAAAACTCGTTCCCTCCAAAAAAAAGTGTTCTCTCAGTAGGGAATTGTACACTTGTTGGCGCACGAGAGCGCATACCTCCTGGGATCTCATTTCGTGCCATTTCGAAGGTTTACCAAACAAAATACACTAAAAATCGTTCGATTTATTTCTCAATTTGAAAAAAAAAAGTTATTTTTATTTCCAATGTTTATACGTTTGCTCGTATGTATAAAAAAGATATATAGACTATATGCTAAAAATCTAATTTTTTTTCTAGTAACAAAAACAATAACAAACAGATTTGATTTCTGTGTAAAAATTACTCTACTATTTTTAGAAAAGCTACTGAATATTGTAAGATAACTTAATCCTTAAATAGATTCCTTTTCACATATGAAATTATTGCACAAAGTAAACATCAATAAATAGGCAGTACATAAATTAAGTTGGAGAACGTAGCAGCGGCCGCATTCGCGTTACTATCTCCATTTTCCGAAAATTGATTGTTCCCCTCTGACAAGTGAGTACAAGTTATGTACAGCTTAATCCACTTAAAAAGTACAAAATAGTTACAGATTGGCATGTTTATCAGTAAGCAATTTACAGGAAGCACTACTTACCACACACTTTGCGTTCCCCCACTGCAAATTCAGTATAAATACAAATATATATAAAGTTTTAATTTATCCGTATTTTAAATATGTAATATCATAAGGCAGAATCAGACTTTTATGTCGATGATGTCTACGCCATGTTTCACCTGTACATCGATTTATTTTCTGACTTATAATTAAAAATGTGGATTTTACGATTGGGTTATATGATTGACTTGAAGCGCAGTAAAAAAAATTATTCTAGACGGATTGTTGTTGAATATAGTACCCCTTTCCAAAAATGTATATTTAACAGATTGTAAAATTACAGTTCACAGCTAAACTTCAGTCCGGAATCCGTTAACGCTGACTGCCTTACTGAGCTGAATTTGGGATGGATAGCAGGAGTTAAAGCCAGTTGACAATGAGTCGGAGCCAGGTCCGCCCCCAGAGCCTGCCTCATTTCTCGCTACAAGCACACTAAGGCATTGTACCCATTCGTTGGCGTTCTTCCCATCTTTTGGTTTCAACACGACCTTTTTGTCCTGAGTGAAGATTTCAAATGCCTTCGGGATTTGACGCTGGCCCCTTGTCACCCTCACACTGAGGATTTGATGTAAGTTGAGTGTAGACGTGGAATCGTTTCCTCGTGCCATTAGCTGACCTCCAGACAGAGTGAAGTAGCGAGTTCTCCATCGCTTAAATAGCTTCCACTTTACTTTCTTCTCCTTCAGACATCCTTCTAAAATTGGCTGCTCTGACGTAAGGAACTGGAGAGCTCTGCCGGGATGGTTGCAGAAAAAGCAGCCCCACTGCGACTTCAGCGCATTAAACTCGAAAAGATCGAAGACCTCGTGCCATTAGCTGACCTCCAGACAGAGTGAAGTAGCGAGTTCTCCATCGCTTAAATAGCTTCCACTTTACTTTCTTCTCCTTCAGACATCCTTCTAGAATTGGCTGCTCTGACGTAAGGAACTGGAGAGCTCTGCCGGGATGGTTGCAGAAAAAGCAGCCCCACTGCGACTTCAGCGCATTAAACTCGAAAAGATCGAAGAAGCCCGCATTTCTCAGCTCTAGCAGGAGAGACTCCTGATCACGTGTACTTGGGAATGCGCTGGTCACGATTGTTAGGAATGTCTTGTTTTCGCATTTTAGTATTTCCCAGCAATTTTTCAAACTTGAAACAGAGCTTTCGCGTGTTGAGAGCGCTTGATTTTGACTTCTAGACACTGATATGGGGCTGTGAATTTGCAACGCCAGTGGGGGACGGAGAAATCGCGTTGTTGTTATCTGGCTGTGTATGATTCTCATTTGGTGGGTGGACAAGGCTCAAATGACTCATTCCGCTGACTGGAAGATGAGCTGCAGCAGCGTTTGCGTTGCTAGTTGTACTGTTTGCTATTCTCAAATCGGGCTGACTCATGACTGAGTTTACCAGTTGATGATGGGGATCACCTACTGGACTCAGTGGCTGTATTTTTTGGTGATGCCCATTTTGTACCTTATTGCTCCCACCGCTATAGTGACTTGGCTGGGACTGATGATAATTATTGTAGTTGCTGTAGTGGGAGGAGCTTCCTGTCGGATTCGTTTTTCCCGTGAGAAAGCCAGAGTTACTTGTAATGTTGTAATTATTATTACTCAGGTAGATACTGTACGAAATGTTGTTATTGTTGAACCCACTTCCTGCCAACTGATTTGTACTGAGTCTGGAAACGAAATTATTTGTCGAGGATAACCCATGACCGCTTAGGATGGAGGCAGCGGAAGAGCTGAATGTTCCCGAGTTTGCTATAAGATTATGGTGCTGTCCATGCGTTTTTGTTGGTGATCTCACTCCAGTCGTAGACCAAGCAAGTTCATGAGGCGGAGGCGGAACCACAACGGCAGTGCTACTCGCGTTTGTACTTGGCGCCATTGAACTTTGAGAAGTTCTTAGTGAATTTAGGTGATTTCCAAAATCCTCTCGTAGCCCACTGATACTCGATGCGCTTCTGTTTTGATAAGCAGTCACCGGCGGAATAGTTATGTTAACTCCGCCACCTCCTCCTCCTCGCTTCCTGTACTCAATAGAGGAAAAATTATTTGTGTTACTAGCCGCAGGCGATCTGGAATTTATGGAAATAGTTGTAGGCAGTCCTATAGCGTGCGCTACTGTAGAGGACGGTGTATGTGGAATGTATGTACTAAAACTTGGAACGCAAAGTCCGGTTCCAACAACACCTCCGCCGATTGTCTGTTGCTGTTGTTGAAGGAGGGGTTGCTGCTGCTGTTTAATGTGGGAACTGGATGGAAGTGTCATGTTCAAATTGGCCAGTCGTGAAATTGATAGCGCCATTGGATTGTTGCTCAATTTGTCCGTGCTCCCATCAAGAATGGAGTAGTTTACAGTTTTTCCTGTCGTAAGCGGTGGCGTTGTTGTAGTTGACGCTTTTGAAGGAGATATGGATGAGCCTACCCGTGGAGGAGAGCTCGTCTGGAGCAACTCGGCTGATGATGACCCCGTCGTGGCACTACCATCGCATAAATCCCACAACTTATTGAGAGCTGCATGACCCACCCCACTAATATGACCGGACGACAAGTTGACGCTTTTACTAATTGCAAACATCACTTCACTTGTAATTAGCCATGGAGAATGATGGGCTAAGCT
>JAHZND010001168.1:0-10041 GCA_027744115.1 Acrocyrtus sp. NNG-2020
ATTTAACGATTGCGAAATTGAGAATAATGATTACTTGTTAGTAAGAAGAAGAAAATAGGACAGCAAAACTGCATTGGTGGCGACTGCCGACATGTATAACAATTTAGTTATACGGAAGTAGTGCTTCACTTTCAGTTGGCATTATGACACTTTGCTGTCTACTGTGAAAGAATTTGACACTTTCATCCTATATCCTCTCCACGCGTTATTTGTTCTGTACTTCCGTGGTTTTTTCCTCAACGTGTATGTGGTGACTTCGAGAGCACAAATCAATAAAATTTCATCTTTTTTGGGAGATATCAAAATAGAGTTATTATTTCAACTTGAACAAAAATTCAGTTTGGCAATATAATCTGACTATGGAGGGTAAGCGGATTTTGGTTACTGGAGCTGGCAAAGGTAACAATGCAATATGGTGTTACACTGCATATCTATTTAATCTATTACATTTACATTCTGAATTGACTGTTTAAATGTGTATGCTAAATCATTTTTATTTCGCATTGAAAAGGTATTGGCCGAGCTATTGTGAAAGCTCTGTATGAACTTCATGCAGATGTGTACGCGTTATCCCTCACGGAAGAGAATCTTCAGTCTTTGAAAGTCGAGTGCCCCAATATTCAAACAATATGTGTAGACCTACGGGACTGGGACAAAACTAAGGAGGCGCTGTCCCACATTACTGAGCCCATGCATGGGTTGGTAAATAACGCTGGAATTTTAGTTCCAGCACCAATCGGACTTTTCGCGATTACACAGCAGGATTGTGATGCGTAAGACAAGACAAGAATCTTCTACGTATTGTGCATAATAATAAGAGAATAATAATTTTGGGGGTAATATGATACATAACCAACAGACACTTCGATCTCAATGTCAAAGCTGTCATCAATGTGACCCAGGAGATAGCTAAGTCAATGATAGAAGGTCAAGCAGGTGGCTCCATTGTTAATATCTCCTCTGCTGTGAGCAATTAAAAAATTATCTTTTTGTAAAGTTAATTTACATTTGTTTGCGTATTAGAACTTTCCTTTTCTATGCCTCCCTAGGCTTCACAAGTACATACACCAGTAGCAGTGTCGTATGCAGTATCAAAGGGCGCCTTGGACGTGCTAACACGGAACATGGCCTGTGAGCTTGGAAAACACGACATTCGAGTGAACTCCGTGAACCCGTATTTCGTAGACGAGACCAACTCCCTAGAGACATTGATTTCCTCCTTGCCAATAGAAATCATGGAGAAAATTACCCAAAACGTTTGTCAGAGATGCCCTATGGGCCGTTCAGCAATTGAAGTGAAAGATGTGGTGAACACAGTTTTATTTCTTCTGAGTGACTCCTCGAGATTCATTAATGGGCAAAATCTTGTTGTGGACGGAGGATTCACAATAGGTTAGAGAGGCGTTTATAGGGAAGAATACACCTTTTTATAGCTTACAAAAAACAGTTTACTAAAATAATTAAATCCTTTTGCTTATTATCATTATTATGAAAATATAAAAATGCGAGTACTGAAGAGATTTGTGACTGTGAGTCACGAATTAAACAAAGTGTTGTTATTGAAAGAGAATTTATTGATATTTGTCATTCACAAACTAGTTACGTACACTGATTTCATCGAAAATTTAAAATTCTGCTGGGTTTTGACTAGTTCAACGTAAATAAGTACACTCAGCTTACCACCACACGTATTTAGTGTAGAAACTGTAAAAAGAGTTATTGCATAACCGCCCTCGTATATAGCCTTTCCTTAGAAAATACAGCTAGTACATTGTATAATATCATTAAAGACCAATACGAGACAAACCATATACCCATGTATATCCAAATACAAAGTATTCTATTACAAAGTTGCCGGTCCCTATCACAAATCACAAAAAGGCTGCAGTAAATAATTGAAACCGCTATTTTATTGCACATTACAAACGATCAATTTAAGATAACTTTTCCGAAACTCAAATGTAGGTATGTACATTTTGAATTGATAACAGATCCTTCCCACACAATCCAGATGTCTTGCGAACAATACGAAATATCATGAATTATTATTTACTTCGTGGCATTTGCTTACTTAAAATATGCATACTTAATAAGATTGGACTCATAGTGTATCTAGCTAATCACAAAAAAGCCAAAAAGCTGAATTGACGAATCTGAGAATAATTTTGTCTAAAATATTGCCTGTAGCCGTAATTTTAACTTCCTTCTAAATCTATGAGATTCGAGATTCGAGTACCTACAATGAAATAAATACACACGATAGAATTAGAACATTAATAGTACAAAAGTGCTTACACTTCGTTAAACAAGTTGATACAAGTGATCATACAATTCATGTTGAAAATAGCTATTTCTACCCCGTAACAAAGAAGCACTTGACTTATTCTTACTAGGGCGAAAATACATGTCCCCTCCTTGGTTAAAAAGTAAGGTGAGTTATGAAAGCATATCTTTTTTGCGACAAAATGTCTCGGTTATGCACAAAAGTACTTTGTTCAAAAATCGACACTTCAAATACACCCCATATGTATTAAAATGATCCTTTTGAAATATAAGCTGCATCAATTATATTGAAATGAGTCGACGACACCGTTGGCCCCAGATTTTAATTCATATTAGATGACAGATGACATTTCGTCCGCCACACTCATTCTCACACTCACAGAATTTTGACTGGATACACACAAAATTTTATAATGCGTTCCGTTAAGCAGAAATAGCTATAATGTCATTTTCACTGAGTCCATCATCGTTAATAAAGTAGTTTGACTTAAGTTGACAGCGTTCAGATGGAGACGATGGAATTGCCTTTTCTTCCAGCATACTAGACTGTTCATCTTCATTTGTATTAGGGATGGAGACTGTAGACAACGGTGGGTCAACGGCAATGTTGTTATGTTTATTGTTCATTAAAGCGGTTCTTTGCTTTTGTTTGTTTGGACATCCTTCTTCCTCCTCCTCTTCCACATCAGAACAGTTTAGATGGGTTACTGATAACTTCCCATTAATTTTATCTCCCCCATTCAGATTCTCTTCAGAAATCTTGCCAAGTCTAGTGACCTTCCTGAAGATATTCGCTGAAATATTATTAAAACGTGCACGATTGATCATTTTATGAGCACGTAATTTTCAATAAAACCACACATTGCATAAAATTAAGTAATAAGTAACAATAAATAAAATGGATAAATTAATGATATAACTCTTTCTACAGTTTGACGAAATTTAAATCGTGGAATTTTACTTTAAAATTATAAAGCCATGCATTACCGCTGAAAACCAGAACAGAATATTGCATTTAAAATTTTACTACTTCAACTAAGCATTATTTTCTACGTAAAAGTGTAAAACGAATGTCAAAAGTACTATTTGGCTTACATTTGTTCTTTTTCCGACCAGCAGTACCGTTCAAACTGTTATTGAGATTAGCTTTAATCTGCTCGGAAGTATTACTCATGCTATCTTTGTTAGTAAGGTTAACCTCACTCTCGCTCTTGCCACAGAAAAGTGATGAGAACACAGCAGAAAAAGTTGAGTTTTGGTCGAGAGACTTTGTGGTTCCTCTGAAAAGTAATTTTATGATAGTTAATAGTAGCCACTCACTCACACACACCGTAAGTTAAGATAGATCACAAATAGATATATGACGGAAAAGAAAACTAAAACAAAAGTAGACAAGATACAGAGTATACAGACATAACACGCAAAATGATTGAAGGTATTAAAAGAATAGCGGAAGAATGTCCAAACAACAACGATTAAAGTTCAGACATCAAACAAAGAGAAAATAAACAAAACATAAAATGAAAACGAAAACGATTATAATAAGAAAAATTAACATTAACTAAAAAATTAATTTTGTATTTACTAAAATTAAATTTTTGCTTCATACTAAAAACTGAAGGCACGCGGATATCACACAAAGTATCACTCAATCGAACATAGGATGCTAATACTGATTGACTACTTTTGTACCATACTCCGGTAATACTCACTAAATCAGATTACAAAATAATAAACATCAAATAAACATTATTTTAACCAACTGTAACAATAAAAGTAAACTGTACGTTCATTGTACCAACGCAGGCATCAAGGTCACTTTTTGCAAAATGCTATTTGCCATCCTAAATAAACCAAGAGAAAATATTCTCTAAACTTACAGCTCGATGTCATAGACAGTTGTTTTTGGGCAATAGGAAGGTGCCCGTACATGACACTCCTTGTGACACACAATGCCGCAATCTCGACATTTGTACCCTTGTTTACCGAGTGAAAAAGGCAGCCTTGTTGTACAAATTTCGCATATTTTCCCTCTGTGATCAAAAGTGTACAGAAATCATATACAAAATTAAATCAATTAATTAGCTAAAGCAAGTGATTGTTATTTGAGTGAATAGTAATGCACTAACGTAGGAATATGCTTTGCAACAAATGTGTGGTCGTTATATATATGAAGCTTCTTCCCCCGCTTCTTCCATTTTCCGGTTTCAGCTAAGTGTGGAGGAACTAAGTAGTACCTGTTAAAATTTATAATTTTGATATTGTATGATAAAGGTTGTTGGAAGTGCAAGTGCCCTGCTGAATCGAATCGGCAGCGTATTACATGTTTACATATAGTGCTTATAACTTACTTTCTAATGCGATTTTCCATACACTCAATAACCAGCGTGGAATTTTCATGAACGTATGTCGTTGTTGAATGTGCACTAATAGCAGACAGCTCGGAAACAGAAGATCTTGCCGAGCCCAACCCAGCTCCAGGAATAAAACGACCATGAGACAGTAAGCTTTGTCGATCAGCAGAAACCGATCTTTTAAATATATCTTCCTTTTCTGAAGAAGGCTCTTTTGGCTCGTCTCCTTCACCGCCAGTTCTAACTTCACCGGGGACCACCGATTGAGAGCGTGTCTTTGATAAACGACGACGGAGTGAGGTAAATATGTCACCCTTCCTAGTTTTTCTCCTGCCTCGATCTGATTGATTAAAATAGGTATTTAAGGACGAAAATTTGAATAAAACTCCGAATATACGAAAACAAAATATAATTACAATTACAACTTAACTTACCATCACCATACTGGCCCGGTAGTCCACCGATGGTGTCTGCCTTTGCCTGAAACACGCAATTTTGATTATTACTTGCCTATTAAAATAGACCACTTCTTTTGCTCTTTGATTACTGTTATTTGTAACGTGTGCGTGATTAATATCTATTAATATGCCTATGGGCTAAATAATTAACTCAATACGGACCAATGAGGGTTAGCTCCTTCAGCTTCACTTTGATCAATTTTTTTGAATAATGTTAGGAGGAAAATTTTGCGGAATTTTACAAAAAAAAGAGCAATGGTACTTAGGAATGTGGGATCGTAGCAGTTAGTCATACAGAAGCAGCAACAGTTGCTACATTAATTTTTTAAGTAGCGGATTTGGTTTTCTTCAGTAACATTTTAGCTTTTAGGAATATGTCTAACCTTCTTCAATACAGAAGATATATGATCATCAGAATCATCATCAACTTCAGTATAAGAACCGTCAGACATTTTCTCAATCTGATCCACCCCACCACATCATCACCAAACATTGATCACGAATTCGAAACAGACATCATAGTTCGCAACAAGAGGTCCGAGAACAAACATTAATTTTTGGACAGAAACCGGAAACAATTTCACCGCACGAATACAGATAATTAAACAAATCATTAATGAAAATTAAGGAATAGCACAACAATTCTCGTAATACAGAATGAAAGCGCAGTTTCAAAATAATCACAGTATAGAATATCAGATAAAGTACTAAAATAGTAAGGCACACGCACATTGTTTAAGAAATATTACCTTAACTATCGGCCTAGATAATGGCGGTGTATTAGGGGGAGGAAGAGGGTCCTACACAGTAAACAAGCACAAAACGTTAAACAAAACTCTAAAACAGAGTTAGAACAACTTACACATAAAAATATAAAATATAAATTGTTCATCAATTTAACAACTGCATAAACAACTAAGAGACAAAAGTGTGATAGCTGTAAAAAATTATAGCAAAAGAAACAAAGTGCACTACGAACACGACACATAAAAATATAAAATATAAATTGTTCATCAATTTAACAACTGCATAAACAACTAAGAGACAAAAGTGTGATAGCTGTAAAAAATTATAGCAAAAGAAACAAGTGCACTACGAACACGAATAAAAACACGAAATAAATTGCATATCAAAAATTGAGTAATTAATAACACTAACAATACAGCATGAAATAATGGCAATATAAAATAGTAACAGCAACAAACAACGTAAGGTCAGATAGAATGGAAACGTAGTTGTTAAAATGACTTTGTTTAGTAAAGATTAGGTTCACACTAACCCTCTGAACCGCATGAATTATCAAGAGTGCTTTTTTCTGCATTAGGATCAACACTCCGCTCAAACTCTTTTATTACGTTTTCAGTAAAAGCCCCTGAGTTGGCATCGGGAGGTTTTGTATACACGGTTCGTGTGGTTTTAATTAAATTCCCATTATGTGATACCTTTTCAGTGATTTCACGTGATTTAAACTCCTTTTCGTCCAGAAACGTAAACTTTGGTGTGGGGAAAGCGTAAAAGAAAAATTAAATGTACGTGTTAGCACCGCATTACAATTGTATTGATTGTTTATACTTTGAAGTATCAACTATTTCTACAGTAGCATAATACTTGAACTTCTATCGCTCCTGTAAAACTCTCTGAAACTTCCATTCTTCTGGATTTTAATGGCAAAATTCGGGTCTTGTCATCTCCCATTTCTTCCAGAGAAACAATGTTGCAGCCTAAAAATCTGCTGCCATCTCGGTCATGAACCTCAAACAAAAGCTCACCAATCCCAGGAATTACATTGCTGCAAGTTAATCCAATCATATTCGTTTAAACTTTAAACTTAATTCAAATTTTCGATTCAATCCATCAGTTTTTTAAAAGAAAATAAAACCAAAACGAACTTACAAAACAAAATTTTCATTCCAAACAGGGCTTTGATTTTCTTGAACACTCGTTTGGAATTTCTGAGGAGGATCGTCCAACTCAACTACTACATATGGTTCAGAGCAGCCCTTGAGGACACCTAAGTCTGTTCCACGAACAACCTTCACGAGTAGATATTTCTTTGAGTCATCGGTTCCATGAATAGGTGATACTTCTGGGGGCTTCGGAAAATCTTGGAGACGATCAAGCTCTATTTCAACAGTAGTATTTCGCAAGGTTGCCGTTATCCTATCAGCAATTGCCTCCGTCAGTTTTGGATCCAATGGGCTTGCCCCTTTAGATGGACTGTTAGTGGAGATGGCAATGCAGATTTCGGGCCAACCATCAAGTTTTATCACTGCCATATTGTTTTTTGTATCGAAAAGTGAACTCAGTCGGCCACTTAGCCGATCAACAAAAAATTCACACCGCTTAATGCCTAATTCCTTCGATGATACAGTTATTTCTCCATTCATTTGGACTTCACAATCAGCCGTCACTTTCTACATGAAAATATTTCATGATATAGCATTAATACTCGGTCGACATTATGTAAATAAAATTTAAGTACGTACCACAGTATTTGGTCTAATACATTCCCCAAAAATATTAGAAAGGCGCATATTGTCGTTGATTGACACATTCACAACAGATATGGACAGCTCATTCTGCAAAAATGTCGTACAAAAAGTAAATACACAATGCCTATCACATCTATTACACACTAGTCCCTACAAAAACAATTTTAATGAGTAAATAGGTAATAACCTTTTTATCAGCTTCCCTTAACGATCGATTCATGGCATCTATAAACAACTCTTTTATATCCTCCATGGGTCTGTTCTGCTGTCCGTCGAATAGCCACTCATGGCATTTACAAACATAATCCACAACAACAGAGTCCGGGCCACTGCAAAGTGATGAGCCTGAAGTCAGAGCTAAGCCTTCTCCAAGAAGAGGATTTGATTCAAAGCTGGATTCAACATCTCTTGAGGAATCTTTGGATATTCTTCGTCTTCTAAGAGGCCTTTGTGGTCTATTAGATTGAATTACTTTAGGCCCCGTCAGTGTTTCAACAATTTTCGAACTTCCTCCTCGTGCCGTTCCATTCAAGCTTGTATGAGTGACCTCTCCATCAGAGGTAACCCCGGCATCGACTTTGCTCGAAAGAGCTTGAGATTCTTGCACTTCCGCCGTTTCTTCATAATTTGACTTTTTAACGAATCGCAGATAAAGCAACTTGACTGCTGCTATCGCAAAAAATACAAAGATAATCCACCCTGTGAGTAGCATACTAACGGTATCCATATCGCGGTGAACTCCAATTCCTGCAATGCAATAAAAAACGTGACGTGAAGTGAAAGCTTGGTATTCATATTAAGAACTTTTTCTATATATACATAATAAATTAACTAAAGCAGAAGTTTTGCACGAACCACCAACAATTTCACAAAATAAGTCATCGACCTTTTCGGCTAAATCTTCCTCAAACATTTTGGCAGTTTCAGGTAAGAAAATAGCAACACTGACAATATTTTATGTGGAGTCAGTCAATCTTATAACTAGGTCATTTCAGATTAAATAACTTCATTTTAGCTGCGTAATCGGATTATGTATGTAACAGAATACGGCCCCAAATGCTTTGCTTTTTGCATATGGCTACATGCTACTTATTACACGTAGGTAAGTATTTTTCACCATCTCTCCGAAACAACACCTTGCTCTCAGCCCAGGGAAGGAAGTGGAAGGTTTAGGTTTATCAACCAGAAAAATTACAATAAGAAATTGTTTTGCTCTGGAAAGAAAAGTAATTGAGTAGATAACCATGAAATAGGAATGTGGCCGATTAGGTAAATTGTGAAGGTGGATGATGAAAGTAAAAAGTGAAAACAAAAAGGTTTGGGTTTACACACACTCAACCTAAGACTACATTTCGATGTGTAGTTTGTGAGCAACAAAATAAAACTTATGGAACAGGGAATGGAACGGGAACTAAAAATATACTTCAGTTCAGAGTTTCAATATAACGGTGGAAGTATGCAGAAAAAAAATCTTGTTAATGCATTCTATACGGTAAATGGAAAAGTAAATGCACGCTCAGCACGATAATACAAGATTAGAATTTGAGCTTACGGTATAGGAATTTCTTGGCGTATATGACCGCTTTTTCATCCAGATGTAACACCGTTTCGTCTGCAGCAGATGCTGAAAATATCCTCACGCTAGGTTCTGTTTTCTGTTTCGTCTTCTGCTGCTCCCTTGTCTTTTACTATAATGATATCAGTAAGCACTATGTTTCACTCCATAGTACACGTACTCCAAATTGAATAAATTTTCATAAACAATGTTACATAATTGGAAGTACATTATTTTTTTGAGTATTTCTGTGTTTGCACCGAGATTTTTAATAGGTATTAGACGCTTTAAAACAGCTTTTTAGACTGGTAGAATTTTGAGAATATTTCAGCAATTAAATGTTCGTAAAAATTCCACTTAAGGTTATTTTAGTTTGATTTTTTTCAGATCTATAAGAGGATACAGCTCTCAGTTAGATACATAAAGAAAAGAAATGTCTGTCCCGCAAAAGTCAAGTAAACGCAAGTTTACATCATTCTAACACGTTCAACTTCAACTATGTACTCAATTACAAAAGTATAATAGTTTCGTTATATAACTTCATCACTGTAGCCTAGTCAATTCTGAATTTGCTCACTCAATTAGGAAGCATATGTAACATGTATCCGGATAGATTGCTATAATTAGCTTTTCTCCCTGAAACTCACAACAGCATAAAATCGCAGCGGGCACGACAACACAGCACGACTAAAGACTTTCCACCAGAGTCATGAAGTATCTAGATGATGAACTGTAGGAGCAACCGTGGGAGTTCGATTACACTAGCAACACGGTAGTTTGCTATCATTTCCAAAGGAGTCAGGAGGTAAGTAGATTGTATTGGTTCCACTATTCCAGTCTTGTCAAAAAGTTCTGCACATAGCAAAAAAAATTAATGTTATAAGTTGACAGAAAAATTA
>JAHZND010001169.1:0-18576 GCA_027744115.1 Acrocyrtus sp. NNG-2020
TTGACTTCCTTAAACTTGTCGACGTCAAAGCCGTCGATTTTTGGCTGCAATTTGTAAATTGCGCTATTTATAAAAACGTGCGCAAAAATAATGTCAGAGAGAAAGAGAGAATGTGCTTACGGGCGTGTATGTCCAGTCTTGTGGCTCCTGCTTGAGCACTTCCGACTGCGTCCTGGAGCTGCCATCGTTCCCATTGCTCATCCTCTTCTGGGCTTCAAAGTCCTTGCGCTGCTGGATAAGAACGGACTGGGAATTGTGGAAACTGCTCCTTCCCATCTTGACTGGAATATTTGCGTGACCGTAGCTGGAAATTAGGAATCTTTCCGCTCCTCTGCTCTGACTTCCGGATAAATTGAGATTAGAGTTGGAATGGGAGGAGGAGCCACTGGACATGTGGAAGGGATAACTTTCTGGAAGAGTTCTTCCAGTTTCCAGTCTGCTGGCTTGTCTACAACCGTCGACAACATTTCGATTTTTGGGCTCTCCGCTTCTGACGCTCAGTAAATCAGTGTCCGGAATGGGAATGTGCGAGTCCTCAGGAGGAAAGTCACTGAGGGAGTCCTCTTCGCAGCCGTTCAAAAGGAGTATAGGGCTGTGGGTGGCAGGAGGAGTTGGCTCCCGCTCAGTCTCTTTACCTTCCTCCTCAGTCTTTGCAGTACCTTCTTCGAGTCCTTTGAATGTCTCCTCCAGCTCGGCAATCGCTGCAGCCACGTCCGGATCCTTTTCCGCTTTCCCCATTGCCGGAGCACTTTTCACACTGCTATTAACGGAAATCACGGATTTGTCCAGTCTTTTGTTATAAATTTTGTTAAAGTACTCCTCCTCCTCTGTCTCGAAGCGCTGAGAGGAGGAGGAGGGTGCTGGAATGGACAGATTCGACTTCGACCTGGTCCTGTCATTATTCCTCCCAAATCCGCTCATTTCAGGCTCGTCGTCATCATCAAACTCTCGTGAACTCATTTTGAGACGCATCTGCACATCCGGAACACTTTTACTCTGCCCTCCGCCCATACTTGGCCACTCACTGGAAAATACAAGCCGGCTCCACTCTGTAACATGAATCTCACTTCACCCCGAACTCACTTTCCCTCAGAATATCCCACTATAGTCCTTCCTTTTTTTAGAGGAGGCTGCTTCCAGGCCGAGTAGGCGCCACCTAAAAAGCACGAAAAAACTTTTCCCATGAAATATTTAAGAAGGGTAATCTGCACTTCACACTTTCGTGGAGCCGAGCAAAGCACAGACTACCTCCGCTTGTCGCTGCACTCGTAAAACTGAGAAGGAGCAGCGAGCTGCCCTAGCCCTAATATCCACTTTTTTTGGCAAAAATATAAAAAAACGTATTTTTTTCTATATGGGCCAACACTGCATCCACAGAAAATTTTTTTTTCCACTAAATGATGTAAGAAGCAGCAATAGTAGTAGCTTAGCTTGTCATATTCCAGCACTTTCTCCTTTCCAGCTACTCAGTTTCCTTTTTCTGGTGACTCGCTACGCTCACTTCTCCAAAAATGCTATAACACCGAACAGCGAGTGAAAGTCAATAGCCGTCTATTGGGGGAAATGGAGAAAAAAAACTTTTTTATTTATACGGCACCCTCCTCACTTCTTTCTGCACTGAGCCAAGCCAGACTATGCCGTACCAGCTTGTCCAGAGCAAGAGCACAAACATTTTTTTAAAACATTTTTTTGCAAGAAGTTCTGAGTTTGTGACATTGTGGCATAGCCACGATTCCAATGACATGAATTATCTAAAAAAAAAGGTAAACAGTATTTTGGAGAAAAATACTCGCCGCTTTTTTTTATTATCTGATTCCTTATTACTGGACAAAAAAAAACAAATTTTATATATTTTGCAAGCCACCAACTTATTTCGTCTGTGTGGGCGCAAACATAAAGAAGCCAAAGCTAAGGAAATTGCCAATTTGCAACTCAACGAGAGTTTTACATTATTAGCATTTCAAGTAATTGTTGAGTAGGTGTGCACTAGGGAGGGAAAGGGGGTAGTGCTGGAACGCTGGAGAATGAAAGTGTGTCATGTTTCCAGCTGGACTTACAAAACAGAGAGTGCCTGTCACAGCCCAACACGGAAATCGCTCTGAGTTTTTTGACTTTTCGACTTTTTCGCTGCTCCTCTCAACACTCCCTCCTGTCCAGTTATCGTAAGCTCTCTTCCCCGCTCCTCTATCTTGTCGGGGAAGTCAGCAACCAGCAAAAAAAAATGTTTCCATGCATATGAGTCGTGAGCTCCAGCTCCTTCTCGCCACATTTCATAACTAATTCGCTCAAACTGAGAATCAGAAAAAGGACGAACACCTTTCATATAAGCTCCTTTACTCCGCAGCAGCGCCTGTCAGAAGTACACTCCAGACAAGCCCACTCACGCAAAAGATATGCTACTCCAGTAAAAAAAATTGTGTAAGCCACTTTTTGATAATGAACCAGCAACCAGCGTTTTTCTGCAAAAATAAAAAGTGTCACCTTCCTCCACTCCACACTTTTTTCTTCATTGATTTTTTCTACGTGCGAAATAAAAAATTGGGATACGTTAAAAAAGAAATATTTCTTTTTATTGCTGCTGCTCTTCTAATGGACTAAAATGGGGACTCCCTGGGAAGGAAATAAAATATCAAATAATTTTTAGTTTGTGGAGGGAAAAGAGGATATGATGAGGACAGGCTGTCACCTTGAGTGAACCTGACATTCCCCTGAATAAAATGGTGACATGTGCTTATTAGAGGAGGAGGAAGGAGGAGCTGACTGATGTAGCACGCTGAGAGCTGTGCTCTTTCTCCTTATCAAAAATGGAGAGGCCGCAACAGCCAAAAAAGAAGAGAAAATAAGCCAAAAGCTTTTCAGAGTTCTCTCAGCAAAAACAAAGCAATTCGATTTTTTTTAGCTCGAAAGGTAAGAGCCACCTCTCGATTCCGCTATCTGGATTGGACTTATCGATTAAAAAAAAGAAGTACAAGTGGGGCTGGTGCTGTTGGTGATAAGGATCACTTATCGGCCATCTCCACCTTCGCACTTTACTCGTCCTCGTCACTGGTCTGGTGTAATAATGAGAAAAACTGTGAGAAGGTCAAAGGGGCAAAGCGAGAACGGGAAAACTGCTTTTCCTCCCAACTACTACTCTGAACTGAGTTGAGTAATTTGGAGGAGAGCGCTCCATCTAGGAGGAGAAGTGGGAAGGAGGAGGCTCTTTTGCTGTGCTATCCTGTGCGTGCAATTGAGGAGCAGCGCAGCGTGCAGCTGAGTGGAAGAGAAGAGGAGCAAAAATTTTTTTTCTTTTTTTGTGAGTTGTTGGCTGCCTGGCTCTTTGCCTCTTTGGCTCTTGGGAGGCTTATCCCGTCGATGGACAGGGGCCTATCCTGGCCACGTTATTTGGAGGGAGAGCGAGTGGCTGTAAAAAAAGTGGCTTGGCCACTATGGCCACGGCCACCACCACCTGCCACGACGACGAGTTGAGCGTGCAGCGAACAGCTTGCAAAAGGCTGTCTCTTCACTTCACTCACTTCTCCGACTAAAAGTGGAGCTCTGTCTTTTTTACTCTGCTCTCGCTGGTGACATATTGTGCCGGTTATCGCTCTTCTCCCTTTTAGTTCACTCAGTTTCTCTTTTTCATCACCACCTGGACGATAACCTCCCCCTCCCCGAGGAAGACAAGTGTGTCCTCACACTCCGAGCCCTCCACTACAGAAAATATATATTCTGCGTCAACTGCCACCCTCTTCGCCGCTTGTTGCGCTCTCCAGCGCTAATTCAACTTCTTTTCTTCGAAGACAATTTTTAATTGTGCAAAAATAAAAAAATAGCTGTCAAAACTTAACAGTTGAGATTTTTCTACGAGTATTTTAGTGAGCTAGTTAACCTGTGATAATCGTGTCACGACTGGTGCTTCTAAAAAATACCAGATTTCTTCCGAATTTATATATTTTAGTCCTTTTCAAGGTGGAGAAGTGGCGGTGTTAAGCTAAGGAAAAAAAATTAGTTTTTTCCAAGAGATTATAGAAAGCAATTGCTTCCAGTAACATGAGTGCTTCCGGTGGTGCTCCCACGGCAGCTTCAGGAGGACCCCCTCCTCAGCCCGTACAGAGATTCAAGGGCATCGTGAAGCAGGTTGGTCTTGGTTTTGCCGTTCTACACTCACGATCAGCTGAATGAAAACGGCTGGTGGCTGCTAATTATAATTTGTGTTGTTCTGCTTTTGTTCCAGGTTCTGTCTGGAGATTCAATCATTATTCGGGGACAGCCTAAGGGTGGTCCCCCACCTGAGAGACAGCTCAATCTGAGCAACATCACCACTCCGAGATTGGCCAGGAGGCCTGGAGGAGCTGGAGCTGCCGCAAAGCCGTAAGTGATTTTTTAAAAAGAGGTTGCCTAAATGGAAAGCTGTGCCTTGTCGGGCTTCGTGGTATGGATTTGATGTTAATAATAGTAATTGTTAATTGTTGCAGGGATGACGCCAAAGACGAGCCTTGGGCCTGGGACGCTCGCGAGTTTGTTAGAAAGAAGCTGATTGGCAAGGAAGTCACTTTCATTGTTGATTACAAAGCTGCATCTGGCAGGTTCGGAACTCAGATTTAATTATTAGTTTGTCGTGTCATTTTTTTGAGTTGACATGAGTGATCAATGCTGATTTATTTTGTACAGGGAATATGGCACCGTCTACCTTGGCAAGGACATCGAAACTGGAGAGAATGTCACTGAGGAGCTTGTCAAGGAGGGACTGGCTCTGGTACGGAAGGAAGGGAAGGCCGACGTGAGTCGACTTGTAGAGCTCGAAGAACAAGCCAAGTCAGCAGGACGTGGCCGCTGGGGAACTGAGAGTGACGTAAGTTCATGGCAATCGATTTGTTCACATTTCAATTTGAAAGAATGCCACTCCTTTGGTACGCTGTGGCTTTTTGAGTGATTTTTATAATGCAGTTCTCTTCCTCCCACAGAGCCACGTACGAGATGTTGTCTGGCAGCTGGAGAATCCTCGACAGCTGCTCGACAAGTTCGGAAGGAAGCCTGTAGCGGCTGTGGTGGAACATGTGAGAGATGGCTCGACAATCAGGGCATTCTTGCTCCCCAGCTTTCACTACGTCACTCTGATGATGTCCGGAATTAGGGTAGCTCTTTCTATTTCCTGGTTTTTAAACTTTAAATCTAGTATCCTAGTTCACCACTGACAATAAATTTTGTTGCTGTTGTTTAGTGTCCCGGCGTCAAGTTGGATTCCGAGGGAAAGCCAGATCCAAATTCCAAAGAGCCGTATGCCGAGGAAGCCAAGTACTTCACTGAGAGCAGACTGCTTCACAGAGACGTTGAAATTATTTTGGAGTCTGTCAACAATGCAAATCTGGTCGGATCTATCGTTCATCCGGTATGAAAGCTCAAGTTTTTGCTGGGATAGAAATAATTTGTGAAGGGTTATATGAAAGTGATTGTTTTTTAAAAAAAAATTTATTGGTAGAATGGGAATATTGCGGAACTTTTGCTCAAAGACGGCTTCGCACGGTGCATCGACTGGTCAATGGGATTCGTCACCGGTGGAGCGGAGAAGCTTCGCGCTGCTGAGAAATTCGCGAAGGAGAAGAAACTGCGAATTTGGAAGGACTACACGGTGAGCGCGACTACGAACGCTGCTGCCAGCCTGAAAGGCAAGGACAAGGAGTTTGTGGCGACGGTTATCGAGTGCGTGAACGGAGATGCGCTCATGGTCCGGCTGAGCGATGGCTCTACAAAGAAGGTGTTCCTTGCCAGCATTCGCCCTCCCCGCCCCTCCGAGACCGGTGCTGACGGCGAGGAAAAGAAGAACAAGCCGAAGTACTCAGGCGACGGAGAGTGGTACCGGGCCCGAGTTGACAAGCTCTTACCCGATGGCGAAGTCTCTGTCGTGTTCGTCGACTACGGAAACAGGGAAAACGTGAAGGCCAGCAAGTGTGCAGCTCTTCCAGCCATTGCGGCTAGCTCCTTAGCGCCATTTGCGAAGGAATACGGCT
Source organism: Acrocyrtus sp. NNG-2020 (assembly GCA_027744115.1). NCBI lineage: Eukaryota > Metazoa > Arthropoda > Collembola > Entomobryomorpha > Entomobryidae > Acrocyrtus > Acrocyrtus sp. NNG-2020. The sequence goes on from JAHZND010001169.1 coordinate 5,991, forward strand.
TGGCTTGTGTCAGTCTTCCCACAGATGTAAGTTCAATACTAAATTAACTTATAAAATTGTCTATTGTCTTGATGAATGGGTCAGAGTGAAAAAACTGAAATAACTTGGTACTTTTTACGCAGGACGACTTTGTAGCGGATGCGATCCATGCAGTTCGCCACGACACCGCGGAGGGAGTCTTCCTTCTGAACGTGGAGTACAAAGTAGGTGGACTTGACTACGTCACTTTAGCGGACAAGACAAGCAAAGAGGACGTCGCCCAGAACCTGGTGAAGGAAGGGCTTCTCCTTGTCGAGAACAAGAAAGAGCGCCGTCTGCAGAAACTGGTAAGTTGCTCACCGAAATCATGCATGTAAGCTCTTCCTAAATTAAAAATTTAAAATACTTCCTTTTCTTCTTTTCCTCCACAGCTGAAAGACTACAAGGCAGCAGAAGAAGAGGCAAAACGGAAGCATTTGTGCATCTGGCAGTATGGAGATATCACTGAGGACGATGCGAGGGAGTTTGGAATGGGTCACTAAGAAAATGGCTCTAACAGAAAAAAAAACTCCATCCCAAGTCTTACAATCCAAAATCAACCCAAAAAATCCAACGTGCGATTCCTGTCCTCAAGCAATCAACAAAATAGAGAACAATTACTACTACTACGGGGGAGGGAGAGAAGAGGAGGAGGAGGAGAGAAAGGAGCGTTGAAGAAGAAGAAGAATAATTCCATTTTTGTTTTTTTTTGTTCTGGTTTATAGAGAAAATACTTACATTAGAGTAGATTTACTAAAATTAGTACTGCTTATCAAGTGAAAAATCACTAAAAAAATATCTTTGGCTTATCAAAATGCGTGGGAGCGTGTGCTGTGTGCCGTGCGTACAAGGCAGAACCTGATCACTTTTCCAAACGAAACTTTTCAGTTTCATTTTTCCATTCTTTTGCTAGTTAAAAACTACGCTTTGAGTAAACTTCCAAGAAATGAGTACTTTTTTTACTGCGACTCCAAAAAAAAATTATTTTTTGGTGCCAGAGAGACAGAGAGTATCCATTTCTTTTTTTTTTGAAGTTTTTCTCAGTTTTTGTGGTGCGGAATTGTGTGTGCTGTGTGTCCTTGCATGGGAACTCTGCCCGCTTTCTTTTTTTTCTGTTCGCTTTATCTTTTTCCATGAGGAGGAGAGGAGGGGACCATCCTTATAGGAACTACAAAAAAAATAATTAAAAAAATTTCGTGCTCTAGTTTTTAACCCTGGAAACTGTGAGCGTTTAAAAAAAAGTATATTGATGTTGTTAACTATGATTATTATGATAATATATTTTTTGAGTGTGGATGGCTGTGTGCTATACTATGAGTTTCCCTTTTCCGGCAAGAATGACTCTACTTTTTGCAAATCTGATGCTATCTGTGTAAATAAGGCTACAATTTTGTTTATTGTGCGGGGATGACGGGAGGGCGGAAGAGAATAGGAAGTATTCGAAAGAGATAAAAATAATGAGTTTGTGGTGTCTCCAAGAGAAAACTTCTGTTTTGAATAAAGAGAAAAAAAAAGAAAAACAGCGATGGAGTGGTGTGTACTTGTCCATTTTCTTTTAAAAAAAAGATATATTTTTTTGCATGAGCTCGGCATAACTAAGTCATGGGGGCATGGGCATTTTGAGACGTGCAAATTCTGCATAGGTATATGTGCAATGCAATAGTAAGTGTGCCAGAGAGGCCTCTCGGCCAAGCATTTTTTTTATGCAGAAGTCGCTGGCTGGCAGACAGGTATGCAAAAAATAAGAGGGGGACTGAAGATGGTTTCGCTAGAGCGTAGGAAATGTTTTTTATTTTTGTATAACATTTTCGTAGCTTGTTCGATAAAAGTATAGGTGGAGGTCGTGCTAGGAGGTCCTCCGCGTAGTAAATGTAGTAAATAAATAAGTTGGTTAGGTGTACAGCTTAAAATATATAATGCTTAGCCTAGTTCAGAGTTAAGTTTAGTTAAATTTGTAAAATCACAACAGGTTCGTTTTTTTTAAAGTCTACAATTGTAGGTCTACTGTTCGGAGGAATAAGCAGCGAGGAGCAAAAATGCCGCCGCTCGCAAGCTACAAGTTGTAGTCAATAAAAAAGTGAAATGTGTAGGGCGTTGGCTGTACAAAGCCAAGCAGCACTTGGAGTGAAAGAAGGGGCGTTGTAGTAAGTTTTGTCGCGAAGAAAGCGGAAAACTCTGTACTAAATAAAAAAAAGGCTAGTCCTTCTACAATTTTTATTACAGCACAGTTGGTATGGTTCGGGAAGGTCACACGGAATGTTCAGTTACTCTGCTGCTGGCTACCTCCCTTCTCGCTAGGTCCACCATTCGGAAAATGAGCACGGAAAGGACTTTGTCGAGAGGGTCGCAGAAGCCGCGTTGCATCCATTTTGGGATAGTTATCCGGGCGTGGGAGAAGCCCAGCTTTTGGAGGATGTAGTCGACGCCGTACGGCTCAATGCTCTTCCCTGCCCAGGAGAGCAGCCGCACGGTGGGCTCCAGTTGCCATGTCTTGCAGTGGTAGTCTCTCCAGTCACGCTGTAGTCCGTGCTCTAGGGTGAGAGGAGCTGCTAAGCTACTTCCTGCTCCTCCTCGTCCCTTCGTCAGCGAAATTGCGGAGGCGGATGGGGATGATGACTCGGATTTTGGTGTCTTTGGGCTCAGTCCAGTGTCTAGACCTTTGGCGCTAAGATTATGGGAGAAGTCGGTGTCTCCAGCGTCTGCAAGTCGGACAGATGGACTTTGGCTCCGACCCGCTGCCAACTGAGCACTAACTAGCTTTTCCTTATTCTTTGATGTAGGAGGTAATTAGGTCGTGGAGGAAGAAAAATGCTTCCGCGTCTACAGTTACAAAAATGTGGTCTCCGAATTCTGTGATGAAGCTGCACTCCACCACCGGTTTTCCAATGCCAGTGCTCACGTCCGGGGTGCCGGAGCATGCCTGCAGGTGCTCCGTCTTGAAAAATAGTTCGAGGCTGGGCAGGGCGAAAATCACTTCTCGGTTATGGTTTGGGTCGTGAAGTCTTGCGGGCGTGCGGCGCTCAGAGCCTCCACTGTCCGCCCTTTCCCTCTCCACACGCTCCCGCTCCCTCTCCAAACTCGGAAATCTCGCAACTAAGTAAAAAAAAAACAAGGAAAATAGTTCATTGAACAGTAAGATGGGCTCAATAGGTACATAAGCGTCTCAGACTGCCCCGATCTATACTCACCGTCGTCAATCTCACTGGGCGCAAATGCGTAATGGAACCACTCGTGAAGAGTCCTGAACTGTGGGGGGAACATGACGTTCCTCGTAATCCTGCAGACCATGGCCATGCTCTCATGCTGGACGCTGTTGATGCTCATCGCGTGGCTGTTCTGTTGGCCCAGGCTGAAGTTTAGATTTTGGACGACATGCACACAGCAGCTGCTCGCGTTCGAAGCGCTTGACGCACTTGGAGTGTGCGCCCCTTCCGGCTGCCTTGTTTCTTGCGCCTCTGTCGAGAAAGAGATGAACGGCTCTTTCAGGCTGAACAGCGCCCAGCTCTTCGCTTTGAAGTTGACTCCATGGAAGCACGCCAAACTGATGTATGCTACCGTGGAGGTCCATCGTCCCACCCAAGACAGTGCCAGCCTCCGGCAGTGGAACAAGCATGGACGAGATTGACATCAGGCTCACTTTATCCAGCACCTGCTGCCAGTGACGATGGTGCTGGTGGTGGAAGTAGCTTTTCGCTTCATCAGCAGTGGTCCCGCCTCCGCCTCATGTTGGGCGTGAGCTGCTGTGTGGAGGCGCTCGTGTCGTGGTGCATGCTACTCAGCACCCATTTACTGCTCTTGAACTGCTGCGAAAAGAACTCCTCCAGCTTGCAGTGCATTTTGAGCAGGTCTACTGTAGTCGACTTGGAGATCATCAGCTGAAGCTGGTCCCAGCCCATGTCGCCGTGGATGAAAATCATGGCAGGTCTGTATGTGGCCAGGACGTCGTCAGAGTAGCCGAATCTACTCCGCTCCCTTTGCTGCACCTGCCACTCGTCCTTCAGCTTCACCTGCAGCCCACTCACCCGCCCCATCAGCACACTCGTTCCCATGAAATCCAGTCGCAGCTCCAGTCCATACATTTTTAGGCCGACGGTGTGATGAGGCTCCACTCCAGGGTCCTCCTGCGCCCGCACGTAAGTGTTCAGCTTGGTAAGTTCAAATGTGCCTGCCACAATGCCACCCTTCGCTTCGATGTACGAGGAGTTGAGTCCCACTCCGATGTATAAGTTTTTGTGACCTGTGCTCCCAATAGACAGCCTTCCCTCTGACTTTGCATCTCTGATTAGCCAGCTTACGTTGCCCATCACGTTGCCCATGTTCATCTGCACGTTCAGCTTGGTGAAGTTCACTGTGAAGAGGACAAGCGTTTCCCAGGATGGAAGCGGGCCGGACTGGTTAGATGACGAAGACTCAAACTTTCCACCCAGCTCCTTCCGCCTCCGCCCACCCAACTCCAACCCATCCAGACGCGATCTCTCTCTGGGACTGGAGATGCCTCCGTATGACATTGAGTTCCGCCGTGACGACGGATTGAGCGGAGTGGACGACTTGAGGATGGAAGAGGTCGTCGTGGAGCTGTCCTTGGACTCGTCACCGAGCACGGAAGTGGTAGACATGTCGCCAAGGAAAACCCGCCGCACGAGAGAGCGTCTGTACCAGGCTTTTGGAAAGGCGAGGATTTCAGTCAGTCTTCGCATGTCGTATTTGAACGAGGCCGAGCCAATGTCCACAATTGCTAAAAAAATTGAAATTTAGGGCAAAATTAAATTTTCTTTATGAAATTGCAATTAAAAATTGAAATTTAACTTGAAAATTTTGATGACTCACTGGAAAAGCGAATTGCAGCTTGATGAGAGGAAGATGTGCTTCCTCCTTGGCTCCNACTTGAAAATTTTGATGACTCACTGGAAAAGCGAATTGCAGCTTGATGAGAGGAAGATGTGCTTCCTCCTTGGCTCCCCGCAGACTGTGCCCCACTGCCTGGTTCCATGAAGAGTAGCCCTCCGCCACTCGTCACGTGTACTTTTCTGCTGCGACTCAGGTGGAACTTGACAAATTCGACGTTCATGCTCACGCTGTCCTTCCTCTCGTTGTCGCTCAGCGGACTCCACTGGTCTGCTTTCTTTGCTGCGCCGTACGGGTGGAATATGTACAGGCTAAAGTCTGAGAGGCAGCCCGTCACAGATAATCCTCCGATAATGGAAGATGGGCCGAAGACGGGGGCAGAGGAGCTCGTGGAGTCTCTCTGTCCTCCCTTCTCGACTCCTGCCAGAGTTGCCTCGGATGAGCCCCTCAACTTTGAGCGGAAGGAGACCTGGGATGGAGCGGAGAAGGAGTGGTGGTGGTGGGGATGGTGCTGATAGTGGTGGTGCTTAGCTCGGAGCTCCCCTCCGGTGTACTCGTACTCCTCCTCTGCCCTCTTACTGGAAAAGACTATGTCAAGGGCGGGTAGGCGGAGCATGCACTCCACCCGGGACACTGGCTGACAAGAGAAGCGAAATGTGCTCGGCTGCATGTGGAAGTATACGATCACGTCGACGGGGAAGGAGGCGTAGTAGGTGCTCGTCCCAGCGTCCTCGTCGTCTCCGTGACTCTCATTGCCCTCCATCTGCTTCGCGGACGCGCTGCTGGTATTGCTGTTCTGTTGAACTACTGGCATCGGTATCGGCTCCAGTGTCTGCTCCAGGAAGTCCAAAATGTGTGGGCTGATGATTGTCTCTTCGGGCACAGAGTGCAAAGTGATCCAGGCGAACATTGATGCCCTCTTTGTACCTGATCTTCGACTGGAGGAAAACATAAGTCCTTGTGCAGTGCTTCCTCCAGTGCTGCTACCAGAGTCGGACCTCTCGTGGGTGAACAGTGGCTTGCCTGTGGATATGTTGGGATTGGAGGATGTAGGGAGTTGCTGACTTCCTCCGTTATTACCTGCGGAGGGAAGACCTTCCCTATCCTCGTACAGAGTGTGGGAGTCGTAGTGAATCTTAACGTCCAGGCCGGGAATGTGGAAGGTGGTTACGTCAGTAAGGGAGCTCCCCGGTACCCCAAACGGGCTCTTGAGTCTAGTCGTGGATAAGTTATGCCTTCCCTTCCTCGACATAACTGGGCTGCTAATGTGGAGGAGGCTATCAAATCCGGATCCACTCCGCTCGCTTCTCTTCCTCCGATGGCTCAGCTCTTCGTCTTCCGACTTTGCCTTAGTGTGGAGCACACACTTTCCACTATTTATGAACACCTTCACGTCCAGCTCCAAGTCCACGTTTGGCTCTTGCGCCTTGCTGTGGCTCACCGAGCTCCCAGGAGTCATGTGGCCTCCATGCTGGCTTCCATGAGCTCCCTTCGCTCCCGACGGCGCCTCCCTGCAAAATCCCAAAAAAGACATTTAACTCTGAGCTTAAGAGCCCCACTCTTTTCACTTGCAGACAGCAAGGGACACATTTCGGACAATTTATTTTTTTTAGTGTGCTCGTACTCGTCGGCCTCGTCAGGATAGTCAGCCATCCTGTCCATGATATTCTCGCCGCTCCCGTTCTCTAGCCAAACCCCGACAAACTCGTCCTCATCATCGGGCGTCACGGCACTTCCGCTGTCCACGCTATGCTGCCTGCAGTCATTTTCGATTTTGCACACAACAAATAAAAACAAGTCAGATCAAACCACGCCCACCAGCCAAAATCCTCACCAATTTAGAGAATCGGTCCTTCCAACCGCAAACTTAAAACGCTGTGAAGTTTTTTTTACGAAAGGCGAGAAAATGACCGCAACAAAAGTGTGTGCGCATGCAAAAATAAAAAGTCAGTGATTTTTTTTTCAAGTTGAAATGGCAATTTCATTTAGCAAGCGAGGCTGGAGAGAAGCAGAAGAGAAGGGAGGGATGCAGGCAGGCAGCCGGAGTAAAAAAACCGAAAAAAAATAATTTATTTTTTTTAGCGGAGCACACTCTTGAGAGCTGAGCGGTGCTGGGATTAGTGAGTGAGGCGGACATGCACAGAGCGAAAAAAAGAAAGTGCAGCTTTCTAAGAGAAAGAGAGACTGAACTGAGAGTATTTTTTTAAGTAGTACCGCCAAGTATTTCCAAAGGTGACCCTCTGCTTAGAGGCCCTGTGTTGGGGGTGAGCTTGCTGGTGAAGAAGGAGTGAAGAGCGTGACGACGAGTTTGGCGACACACTCGACAGCGAGTGCGACGGTGTTGGGCTGCTCCCACAAATATCCGCAGTGCTGCTCGTGAAGTGAGTCCCACCACAACAACAAAAATCAGAGTTTTTTTCACCTTTCCTAACTTCTACTTCTGCTCTACTCATCTACCCCATCTACCCTCAAACCCTCAACCCTCAACCCTTCCCCGTCGGACCAGTGGACAGACAAAACGGCTCACAAAAAAATAGTTAGCTCGGAACACACAAAAACAAACAAAAAAAAATGGTTTCGAGTAGTACTTCAGAGGACACGACAAAATACGGAAACGAAACACAAAAAAAATAAGTAGGCTACTCTTTGTTAGTGGACAAAAACGACAAAAACAAAAAAATAATAAATTGGAGAAAAGAGTAAAATTAGTTCTGACTTTTTTCCATTTTTCCTAGAAGAGAGCAAGGAGTGCCTGCTCGAATAAGGTGCCGTTCGAAAAAAAACTTTTTTCCACCGCTCTCGGTAAAAAAAAATCGTGAAAGTATGGCTTATGTAGATGAGTCGCAGTTCGCCCCTCCTATTTTTTACCCTTAACAATGAAAAAGAAGTGAAAAGAGGGAAGTGCTGTGCGTACCTCCAGTCCGGTTGCTTATCCGAGTCGGGTGTCGACACGGCCAGGCTTTTGCTCCTGTGGCTTAGTGACTTCCCCTCCCTTCCTGACCAACTGAACTTGTCTCGGATGCCTGCCGCTTTTGTACTTTGTCGTCTCAGCTTTTTAATCCAGTCCCGACGGAAGTCTCGGAAGGCTACATTCTCCAGTTCTTGAAGCTTCTTCCGCTCCTCCTCGATAAGTGCTTGTGGGGATCCCGCTTTGTTCAGCTCGTCAATCAGACTGATACGCTCTTGCATCTCTTTCTCGAGCAGGCTTCGCTTTTGGCGGGGCCCTACGCTGGGATCTGTGAGGAAGGCGGGGAGATTGTCTGACTGCTGCACGCTCTTCTGTCGTCGGAGCACTACCGACTCTTGCGAAATGCTGCGAGAGGCCCGCGGACCTCTTCTGTCTTCTGCTGTGCCTGCATCTGGAAAGTCCTCCCTGGCAAAGTCGTCCCTCCCCTCTTCCTCCTCATCTTCGTCCCGCTCGTCTTCATCTTCTCCAACAACTTCATCTTCCTCCTCGTCCTCCTCGAACGCAGCGAGGGTGGTGAGGGTATGTCCGAGGGCACTCAGCTGCTTCCCGATGTTCACGTCGACGTGCATGTCCACTCCCTCCATTTGCCACTGCACGTTCAGGAACCACTTCGCATTCCTGCCTTCCGTCCTCTCCTCCCCGCTTTTTCGACTAGTCGTCCGAGAGCAAACTTCGTACGTGCCCTCGCTCACCACGCAAAAGTTCATCACTGTCGGGTCGTGAAGATTCGGCTTCCAGTCGTCCATGCTCACCATGTCGTCACTAAACCGGAAGCAGAGCCCTGTGAACCGGCCCTTGCTCACCAACGATCCACTGCTGCAGGCACTTATCGACGTGCTCTCCAATGTCACCACTACTGCTCCACGACTCTCCGCGTCCGCCCTCAGCCCGTGAGGAGACGGATTCAGAGGAATGGAAATGCCCATGTCGTCCACCGTCAGTTGGAGGAAGAGAGTACTGCTCTGGAGCACTGGTCGCCCCTCCTGACTTTGTTGCTGTTGTTGAGGTTGCAGCTTGTGGTGCACCACTTCCGGCTGATACTGGCCACTCGTCACTCCGATCACTTCGCTGTTCAGACTGCTCCGCTGCTCGTTCCAGTACTCGTATGCGCTCTTGTAGTTGAGCCACACGAGGATCGCCTTGTCCACTGCAATGGGCTGCACGTAGATAAGCGGTCTGGTGAGCGTGATTAGCACCACTTCCTTGTCCTGCCCCTCCGGGCCCAGGCCTGCAGTACTCGTACTGCTCCCCATGTCCGCCACATTCCGCAGACCAATCCTCGTTTTGAAAAAGGCGTACTGCTGGTACTCCGAGTCAGCCTCTTCAAAAACCATGTTCCGGATGAGCTGTCCCAGGCTCAGATTCACGTCCACCTGTGCCTTAATAAAAACCTTATTGACGTCCATGTACTGCGCCTGGCTCTGAGGCGCCTGGTGCCCATGGCTCGTTCGGTGGTGATGATGGTGGTGGCCTCGTTTCTTCTCCCTGTTCCAGCTGGACTGCTGTGGCGGCTCCTCCTGCTCGCCGAGCTCCTCCTGGTCGTCAGTTTTCACTCGGTTGCTCATCTGGAACTCCAACAATCCTGTCTCCAGCCTCACCGCAGTGTTCGTTGGCGTAGTGGCGGTGATCTGTATGCTCTGCAGTCTTACTACGAGTGAGAACAGAAGGCTCCTCACTGCGCTGCGAGACGTCCCGTCATCCTCCCACAAAGGAACTGGCTTGTCTCCTCCCGACATCTTCAGCACCACTTCATTCACCTCCTTCATGAACACCTTCTGCACGAACACTAAATGATTAAGGAGGTCTGTCGTGAGGCAGTGCTCGAATGCGCCAATGTCCGCGAACGCCGAGAGATAGCTTCCAGTGCGGAGAGTGACTCCGTCGTCGTTCATCGCCATTTGTGGACCAGTCCCGGTGGCGTCCTCCTTCATCTTTGCTTGGCTGTGCTCTTCCTGCACGTACTCCGCGCTCACGTCCACTTGCGGCAGACTTATGGACGCCGCTGAAGGTAACGTGCTGCTCTCGCTTGCCATGCTCAGCTTCGTAGTAAAGCTAAGCGTGTGGACTGGAAGGCGTATCTGGAACTTGGCCTTGCTCCCTGTGATTCCGCAGCTCTTCACCATCTCCATTTTGTACTGGGCCTGAAGACTCGGTAGCAGTGCGGCAGTGATTCCCAGACTCTGCACCACAATCGTGAATTGCATCTGCAACGGCTGGAAAAATGTGGAGTCTGATGCCTTCCGCTGCTGGCTTCCCACCTGGTTCTGATTCTGATTGGGATGGTGATGATGATGGGCGGCTGAGTCTGCTTGGTGGCTCAGGTGAGTGGCAAAGTCCACCTCGTCGAATGTCGTACCTCTGCTGATTCTGGACGCCGTCCTATTCACTCGGAACTCTTGCAACGTGTTCGAAAGCTGCTTGGTGCTCCTCGTCATCATCCCGTGGAGGACGACTGGGTGCTGGGGAATGTCAATGACCACCGGACCAACTGTCAGCAGCGCCGAGTTTTTATCCTTCATCCTCTTGCTGACACTGGAGTAGAGTGCTCCGCTCTTGGAGACGGACACTCTCACAACTGTCTGCTGGTTGGGGGCAACACCCTCCAGCAGAACAATCATGGACTGACCTACATGTCCAGTTAGAGAAAACTCGACTGCAGCAGGCCTCACTTTCTTCTTGTATGAGCTGGACGCTTGCAAATTCATTATTTCCGCTTCCAGCTTCAGTCCGCTGAGCGTTGCCAGCAAGCGAGTCCGCTGAATCCGGGCTATTCCGAACACGGAAATTCTGGGTGACTCGAACGCGTGCTCCCGCTGCTTCTCCAAAGAGCTAGTGGCATAAGTCGGCTGTATCATTTGTTCCTGGCTGGTCTGTCCCTTTTCCGCTTCGTCCAGTACATCCTTTCCAGTGCCCGTTGTCACTGTAGCGCTATTTGTGCCTTTGTTAAAGCTGGCAGAAGAGAGCGGAGGAGGTTTGTTGTTGATCACCGTTTTCGTCTCTGGTCTTGTCGCGTACAAGTCCAGAAGATAATAAATTGTCCTCCAACAGTTTGGCGCTGGTGGACTGACAACGGTCGACGGTGCAGCTGGAGTAGTTCCAGGCACGGGTTGTGCTGGTTGCGCCGTCCCAGCTTGCCCCAATATCTCTGCAGGAGCCCGAAGGCTTGTTGGCGTCTGACTGGCGCTGGAGTTTCTAATAGTTCCGTCAAAATTGAGTTTGTTGTGAAGCACACTTGAGCCTTTCTTCCATCTCTGGGCAAAGCTTTGCGTCCTCGTGGCCAGCGCGGATGAGATTGTCCCGGACATGGTGTTAGTGGCGGTGGATGGGGCCTGGAGAGTGTTCTGTTGTATGCTCGTATTCGTCGACTTGCTGCTAGGCTGCCTGTTGAGAGTGCCTCCTTTTCCATCTACGACCTCCCCACCTTCCGAGCTGCTGCTGTTTTTGTGGCGCACCACTCCGCTGGTGCTAACTGCAAGGAGAGTGTTTGCTGCGGAGCTCTGAACAGCACCCCCGCTCTGGAGATGCTCCTTCGTCGCGGCAGCCATTAGAGGCCGCTGCTCCCGCAGCTCCATTTGCGTCTCCCTCACGTTCTGGTACATTGTCGTGATTTGGTGGAGTAGTCGAAGCAGTGGCATGTTCACCTGGCACAACACAAACATTTAATCCTCAAATTATTCTATTTTAATTAGCTCCATTGCAAATACTACTCCTTTTAAAAACAAAATTTTATAGAAATTTGTCGTAATTCATGGGCTAATTGAGTATTTTTAGGTTTAAGTATTTCTGCATTCTCCGATTTAAAGAATTGCAATTCGGACGGATCTTGCCTTATTTTGGCGAACCCTGCCTGCTTTACTTTTCACAAGTATTTCTGCATTCTCCGATTTAAAGAATTGCAATTCGGACGGACGTTGCCTTATTTTGGCGAACCCTGCCTGCTTTACTTTTCACATTTAATTTAAATTTTAAAAGAACAATTTTAAAAAATTGAACAGTTGGAATATTCTGACGGTATTTATTTAAAGCAGTGACGAGTAGCAAATCTTGATTTAATTTGCAATTGTTAAATTATTTTTAATTTTTAATTAAATTTTTAAATTAAATTTTGTAATTAAATTTGTAACTGAGGTACTATTATAGAAATAAAGTCGAGTAAATGAATTAATGAATCGGGTTGTGAGCATTTAGCTAATATATTTATTTATCTGGTCGTCCTCGTGTCTACATTGGGAGAGCAATACTAGTAGATAGTAGTTGCTTAGCAGGTTACGAGGAAAATTCTCACAGCGCCCCAAACTTGAGAAATTTATAAGAGAACTTGCATACAGCGTAGGTATATGCAAAATAAATTTCTCAAGGCAGATGATATACCACCTATATGCCTATATGATATAGGTACAACCTTGTATTAGCCAACAACATGAGCACGGTTTGCTTGCAATAATACAACGGCTTTCGAAGATGTCCAAAATACAAAATATAAATACTTTCACATTACAGCACAAAATACAAATACAAAATATAAATCCCGCAATTTTCTGCAAATACAAAATACTTTATTTTAAATATAATTAATTTTCAAAATATATTATCCGCGTTTTTCGCAGTTTTTTTCATGTTTTGATTTTCTAGTAGTAATTTTGAGGTTTTTTGCACACTTTATGAATAAACTTGCTAATTTAACTCAATAAATGGCATTTGTATTTTAAAATTATATTTTGTATTTGAGTAGGTACACGAATTTGGGCATCTCTG
>JAHZND010001170.1:0-13298 GCA_027744115.1 Acrocyrtus sp. NNG-2020
TTAATGAGATGTTGTAACAAGTCTTATTATTCTCCGCTCATTAAAGAAGATCTAATTTCCATTAAAATTACTTCTATTAAAATTAACTATGCAGAGAATCTCTGCATTCGCAACAAAAAATGCCGCAGTTGTATGCACTGTGCATAATGCAAGGTCTGTATTTCTCCTTCCTTCTGCACTGTGCAGAGCCTGAAATGTTGGGTGCATCGTCATTTCATTACGTAATTGTCATTATCATTACACAGTAGAGGAGGAAGAAGAAAGAATAGTTATTAGTAGATGGGCACGGTACAAGTATATGGCCATTTATGTAATCAGTAATTGCAAAAATTCGAAAGAAGCCACAACCACTGTCACTACAAGCCCAGGGAGTTTCACTCTTTTTTGAATGATCATCGCCAGCTTCGTCCGCGTCCTCATCGGTCTCATTATCATTTATTCAGTAGCTCGCATAATACAATTACCTCAAAAGTAAAATACACTAATTGGCTGCCCACGTACACGCGTACTTGTTCTTCAAAAAATTATTTCGAATCAAATAATCATGTAAATTACACCTGTAACGAGTCAAGCCCATTGAAAACTTGCTGTTTGCAGTAGTAATAAAATATAATGAAACTAATATATTTCACTTTTTTTATTGTAACAGAAAGATATCAAAATGGTTTGCGGTAGGTATTTGCGATTTGTATTTTTTTCAAACTCACTTTTGCATTCCTACTACCTGGTGCGGTGTGTTACAGAAAAAAATTTCTTGTTGTTTTGCATTTTGCAATAAATTTGTATGAATTATCAAAAGTTTTTGATAATTCAGGTGATTGTCTTGAAATTTGGTAGAGATATTTTTAGTACTTCCCATTGTCACCGTCACCAAAAAGTTCTGTCATCGGCATTCAGTGCACATAACTCTTTTACGCTGTTATCACCTTTGTGCGTATAAGAGAAAAGATGTTTAGGTACCAAATGTGGAAAAAAAAGTTGGTAAAAAAGCTTGACGTTTACTACTGAGATTTACTATTATTGCATGAGCTACGCACAAACCACTTCTGCCAAGAGAGTTATATAAATAGGTGCTACGTGTAAATTTGCAATAGGTAACTCTTATCTCATCCAAGCGCTTTTGCACTGCCTGCACTAGTGAGATATGATATGATTCAAAGAGTTGGCATTTGCATAGCTAATTTTGATGTTGGTCATTGTAATATTTTTTTCAGAGAGTTTTCGCGCTGCTTACAAAGCAAAATCTGAATTTCTTTGAAGACCAAACCAGAACATTTATTTTTAGAGGGAGAGGAGAGGGAGGCAATACTGGTGCAGGAAATTATGAAAAGAGTCTGTTTGAAGTTTTACAGATTCTTGCGCATTTCAACTTCAAAACTAACCTCTTGCTTTTTTCAAACATAGATCTGAAAACCAGCGTGTAACGGATTATTACTGCGAAAGCTAGTAGGAGTAGAGACGAGGTCATTCATTGAAGAAAAAGGTAGTTAAACTGCAGCAAATATCCTTTTAAATTTGCATATGAAACAAACTGGGAAATTAGGTAGAATGTGGAAGATCCTCTAAAATATTATAATTGCTTTCTGCTTCTCTCTTCTCTTTACTGCCATATAATGTATGCGGACATTTTGCACTTGAGTAAAAAACACTTCATTTAATACCTTTCCATTCGAGTCGCCTGTAAACTTGTAATTGGTATGAAATGAAAATCATACAAATATATGAAATTTCACACATTTGCAATTTTTTAACGATGTGTGCAAAATTTTATTTTTGCAAGGATTTTCATACATCGCGATTTTACTCAAGGCAAAAACATTGTATTGAATTGATTACCGTATTAAATTGGCAATCATGCCATTTTTCTCGTCTTTCGCAAATGAAATACAACCGTGTTATTATCATTATTAATAAAGGAGAAGATGTTCTCAGCTTCCTCCCCTTTCTGCCAGTGAGGAAGAAAACTGCATAAGGTATATTCTTGACTCACAATTCACATTCAGGAGCAAAGGCAAACGCATGCTGGCGCAAAGAAATATGTATTTTTAGTGTTTTAAAGGGAGCTCTTTCGCTTGCGGTCAGTTCCCTTTTCCTTATTACATTAGTTATGTGCCACCATNGCTTGCGGTCAGTTCCCTTTTCCTTATTACATTAGTTATGTGCCACCATCCTAAACTTCAGCTCGCTGTTGTTTGCTGGTTACAGAAAATAAATCCTTGTGAGGTCTTCTCTCTCCCTCTTCTTCGTCTTTTCATACTATCTTGTTCGCCGTCGTAAACTTTACTGCAATTCTAAAATTTGCATACCTTTTCCACTTCCTTACTGAGTGAGGCAGTCAAAGAAAATAAATGAGGGAGAGGGGGAGAGAATGGAAATGGAGAGAAATAAATCCTAAAATTTGCATACCTTTTCCACTTCCTTACTGAGTGAGGCAGTCAAAGAAAATAAATGAGGGAGAGGGGGAGAGAATGGAAATGGAGAGAAATAAAGTCCTTTCTTTCTGTTTGCCTTTTAGACTGTTTGCGAATAATAATACCTGCTTTTTGGGACTGCCGTTGCCGTATACGTAAAAAAATATATATCGCTGACTTGTACAGTTTTGCTTTGTTACCCCCATCAAAGCAAAATCATAAATTTAGCTATCTATGTGTCTCATCTTCCTTCTCTCTATGGACTTTTCCTTCCTGCTGTGAGTAGGTATATTTATACATCTGTGCCCATTCTTTTATTTCCTACGATGGTAAGTCCGTTTTGCTGGTGTGCTGATCTTCATCTTCGTCATAGAAGAAATAGCGCAAGAAGCTCTTATGTGAGGACGCATGAGTGTCCGAGTTTATTTTTCGGTATGTAATTTTGTAGCTGTGAAGAAGTTGTAAGGGAAATGCCTTTTGTCAAAACTTTTTTTCAGGCTTACGAGATTGCACACTCATTAATAATAATGAAAAAGGGAAATAAAATATTGATAAAAAATGCCACTGTCCAAATTGGTGGTAGCTGGCCACTCATCTACACACTTCTTCAGTAATTATTCATACGCATGCAGCCCCACACACTCGCAAATATATCTTAATAAAAAATGGCAACAAAGCAAGAACGGGGAAATAGACATGAATAAAAAATAGAAAGAAGAGGTTCAGGAGAGGTTCAGGAGAGGAGGTCTAACTAGTGACTAGTAACTGGTGGGGAATATGTCAGTAGTTAGGAAAAATAAAAGGGCCTGGCTTTGAATTATGTTCTTCGAGTGATATTATGAGGAGTATGATGACGATATTTGTGAAGGAATTTCTCGCCTGGTTGCAGCATGAAGTTGTAACAGTGCACGATCTCTCTCTGTTCTCTCCAAATTGCAAATTTCTTTCGTATAAATTCATTTACACTAGGCATAAGTATAAGCAAGCATATTATGGGGTTACTCACGAGCACTTTTACTTAAAAGAATGATAATGAATTTTAGCCAAAAGTGTTGGATGCAGGATACTGGCAAGACAGCAATAAATTAAGTTGGGAAAAGGGGAAGAGAAGACTAAACAAACCATATTCTTGGGCTTGCCTACTTTTTAAAAAAGGAACTTTCTTCGTGCACTAGCTAAAATTATGTGCATTATCAGTTCTTCCCGTTTCTTCCACAACTCGGCCATTTCCAAGTTTCTTGACATAGTTATTCTTCCAAAAGTAGGAGCTTAAGGCTGGGAACAGTGCTACACAGCAGCATAATTATTTGGGTTAGTTGAGCACTTGATTAAAGAGAAGAAAGGAAACGGGAGATGGAGTAAAATGCATTATTAATGAAGGAAATTAAGAGAAGAGGAGCACTGCTAAACTTGATTTCTCACGTTGAATTTACATATAAACTATGTCTGGCTACACAAGTATGGATTATTGTTTGTTGTAATGCCAAGAGGATTTGGTCGAATTAAAAACACTGAATTTCTATTTTGCTGGTGCCAATTAACCACTCCGTTTTTACTGCACGGTAGTAGTGCAATGATCCTTCGAACGCAACTATTTTCAGAGAATCTGCGCATGAAAATTCTAGTGATAAGACGTGTCATGAAGAACAAGTGAGAATAAAAAATCGAGGAGAAAAATCTATTCAAATTCAAGTGCATTATCATCAGTGCGCTTAGGTATATTTTGCATGCAAAGTGTTTATAGGGAGAGTGTAATGTATATTAATGAATTGAATGGGAATGATGATTGCAAAGGTGGTGCAGTGCTGAAGGATTTAGTAACGATAATGACGGCTCCGCTCCTCATCTTCATGTACTTAAATGGAGTATGAAAAGTATCACAAAAATGGTACATGTACATATAACCTGATATAGGGAGTAAATTTTGTGTAGGTATAAACTAAAGCTGTTATTTTAAAAGTCTTGTAGAAACTAATGTACAAGTTGCTCTAAACGTTTTTCTCTTGCTACCCGAATTTGTTCTAAAGTACTGCAATATCCAGTCTCTTAAGTCGGGGAGGTAGACACTGTCGGTGTAGTGGGGAATGGAAGTGAGTGGGTATTAAAAGTAAGAGAGAAGAGGAGTGAGACTGTTTTACTGTCGCTTTTTAATTTTCCTTATAAGACTACACTGCTGGCATGGAGTGCAGCCATGTAAGTTTAAGAAAAAATACGAAGAATGAAGTGGAAAAAGCACTTGAGTTTTCAACTAACTAACAAGGTATAATAGAACCTGGTCATTATTATTATTATCATTGTTACGATTATTACACTTTATTGCTGCAGAAATTATGAGATGAGAAATTCTCAGTGTGTATATTTTGTTACTCCGCTGGTAGGACAAGAGTCGTCTCCAAAAAAAACTTGAGTAGAGCGGACTACATACTCTGGCTTGTTCATACATACTTATCTAAATAACACTGGTCGTGGGATATTATGTAATTTATAATACGGCAGGTTGGGTTTGTTATTTTTCGCTTTTACAGTGTACTCTCCGCTACTACACAGTGCACACTGGACCCTCCAGGAAAGAATCTATTTCATTACATTTTTATTACATTTAGGCTCACTTTATTTCATTTAGCTCACCTGTGAGCCGAAAACGGGGTGCTTGTGTACACTCTTGTTTTTATATGTAGTTGGGAGATTATGAAAGGTTGACTGTGCAGAGGGTGACTGCTACTTTCATAAATAAAGTAGACGAAAAGGTGGCCGGCAAAAATGCTCATTTTTCTCACAACTCCTTTTTGCCACTTTATTTCGGCTATAAATATTTCTTTCGCTTACTATAGATATATTGATTAGTCGGGTTCTTTGGCCTTTGCCATCATAGTATCCGTCAAAAGGTGCGAAACCGATGGCTGTCAAAGGTTCACCGGGGAGAGCACTTTATCAATAAAAATAAAAGTATATGTAGGCGAGAGAAAAGTTTTTTATGTGAGACCGCAAACATACATCAGCGCATTCTGGAAAATCGTAAAAAAAATTCTACTTTTTTTTTACTATTTGCACTATATTCCGCCATGCATACTTATCGACCTTTATAAAATTTTCATGGGGAAAGGAAGGAAACGGTTTTTGGCTACTAAGTGGACTTATTAATGGAAAATTTAAGTTATGAAATATGGCTAAAGTAAAAGCTACTTGAGTCCAAGTCGGGAAAAGAAGCGAGAAAAAATAGGAGAAAGCTTGCGTATGCTACAACATTCATAATCTATTGCTTTCCAGCTGACTCTCTCAGAAAGAAAAATTTCTACTTGAGTAGAATATGTAACGTATGTAGCAGGCATCACCGAGTAAAGTAACTAACTGGAAATCCCTTTCCTCTTCTTTTACCTTCTCCTACTTTTCATGACTGTACTGGTGGATGTGGACTTTGTATGTTACATTTAACATGACTGCATTATTAAATGGGAGAAAAAAAATTTTTCTTCTGGTACAAGACCATCCAGGATTACCTACTGGGTAGTTCCTGTTACTCACACAAAGTAGGTGCTTTTTACTACATATTCCATACTGTGGATAGTAGATAGGATATGGAGCCACCATGTGTAAACATATATTTAGTAGTATTTATGTGACAATAGAGTCCCTATACAGATATAATAGGAGAAAGGCACTGTGCAACTTTTTTTCGCTGCTCCAGGTTAATTTGAATGAGAAAGAGGAGAACTACTTTAAGGCTCCCACTTGTAGGATTAGGCCAACATAAAATATACGCTTATTTTACTGTCTACAGAAGCAGGAGCACTTTTTGGTCTATATACCCGTTAACTGTTGAGAGAGTTTATACGGTATGAATTTAGTTTATGCAGAAAAAAAGTTTGTCCGCGTACTTTTTCTTTGCTCGCTATCATCATCATCATCATCATGCTCAATGTGTATATCTATCTCTCATCCCTCTCAACTCACAAATGAAAATTTGACTGCAGCGCGTGAAATAAGCCCTCAGTCGTAGCTGATCTCATGGGGATTCCAGCATAATTGAAAATTTAAGCTGCAAAGATCATTTAATGTACGTCGCTCCTGGTTCTCGTATAAAAAATGCACACACATGTCATGCCTAACTTAGCTTGGCTAACTACTTCGATTTCGCTTTTTCCATTCTCCACTCTATGCAAAACTTTGGAGCGTTACGAAAAGATTCAAAAATCATTACTGACTTGTACAATTTTTTAGCATTAGTAGCAGTTTAATTTCAGTAATAAAACAAAGGAAGAAGAATTTTATAAAATAGTTCGCAGATTTCTCTATCATTCGGAGTTGATATATTCATTTGGGGAAAAGAATGTGAAAAAGAGCCACCAACAGTCTATCCTAGTTTTAGCGCTCATGAAAAGAACGAAAAAGGGAATCCTTTTACTAAATTATCCTGATCATTCCACCACCATACCACCAGCACTGCAGATATTTTTATAATTCTTGGTGGCGGAGGTGGTTGCTTGTGTGGTGGAGTGCAAAAAAGGGAAAGAATTTAAACTAAAATAAAACTGGAACGAGCATTATTTTATTGCCTAGCTGGAGACACAACTAGTTCAATCTAAAAGGAAAGAAATAGTTCAGCTTGAACTAAAGAAGGAGGTGGTGCTTATCTCCTCCTCCGTGAGTATAACGTTTTCCGCTCGGTGTGAGTGTGCGAGTATAAAATAGAGTAATGAAAATGGGACTGAGATGATGGAATAGGATACGCTTTGATGATGTTGAGTGACTGAGTAATAGTTGTAATTCGAAGTTTTTTTATTCTCTCCTCTCTATATCTCCGTTTCACTGCTTTTTTTCTTCGTAGTCGACTTGTCGTTATTGCTAACTTGCAATATAACGCGTCGTTTACATTTTAATGCTGATAGGTTTTCGCTTTGGAGGTTTTCCCCCTGCTGGGTTTTGCAAATTTAACTCTTGCACTGCTCCGAGCACAAGAATGAGATGAAACGATGACGAGGTTTATTGTACGGGGGAGACGGAGTACGAAGTATAGGCATGACTCTTCTTCAGTGTTACCTTCTGCCTGAGATGATAAAGTACAAGTACTACTTTTAAACGAGATGATGACGATAGTACGAGAGTTGATCATTTTTTTCTTCTCTCCAATTTTATGCACAGCAAACATTCCACTGTACTCAGGTAACACACCGTGAGTAATAGTACTGTTAGAAGGTTAAAAAAAAGTCGAATGAAAAGCTCTATCAATTTATCATCATTTTGTAATATTAGGTTCGCCTATTTACCACTGTAAAGAGGAAAAGGCAAGTTTATTTATTTTCTGCAAAAGTCTATTATTTTCCTTTTGCCCTATCATGATATTGATAAGGTATGCAAAATGCTTATTTTTTTCTTCCTACCCAATTTTTTTTTGCCCGCTTGCAACTCATGATATTGCATTCGAGGATGATGATAATGGCAATGCAGTTACGTCATAATAATTGCTTACTCCTCTCTTCCCTCGTTTATTTTGTTACATGCCTATTTAGAAAAGGCAACAAGACAATTGGGATGGTTTATAGCAAAAAAAAGTTTTGGGATGAAAATTTTTTCCTCCTCTTTTTTGAAAAAAGTTAGTTATTTAGACAAACTAGGTAGGCAGGAAAGGCACGACATTGGGAGTAAGAGAGAGGAGTGTGTGGATGTGTGCAAACGACAAGTGGTTTATTCAACTTGTTTACGCTATTTTTTATACTGTATTGTTGCTGCTTGGCTTCGTTGTTGTAAATGCTGTTGCTGCATCTCATTCCGTTTTTTATCGTTGAAGGATTTCACACTTAAATATTTCTACTGGGATCCATGCTGGTGTGGAGAAGATGAGAGGAGGACAGATGGGAAGTTTATTGTGTGTTAAAAGTGTAAGAATTGCAAACATTGCCAGAGTGCGACCACCACCAACCTAAATGTATTAAATTCAATTGGATACTAAAAAGTATTTTTTTGTGGAAGGAAAGATCGCTGGCATGTGAAGTAAATAATGAACAAATGAGTTTAAGGTATGTGCAGACAAGAAACATTTTTTTCAAGACAAATGCTCTGGTACTCCCTGCAAAGGGAGTTTCGTGAAAAAAATGCTTTGTCTTTCAGGAAGAAGGCAAAAAAGTGTACCAGAGATTACAAGACCATCTGCAAGACTCCCCTTTTGTACGGTGTTAGAAAAAGGAAGGCATTTTTTTATCTAATCCAAATATTTTTGTTTTTTATAAGAAAATAAATGGGCGACCATATTATTTCCATATCATCATCGGCATAATTTTTCTTGCCAAAGTAGTTAAAGAGTCATTCATACTGTCATCGTTTTTTAAAAAGAAAAGTATTTATTATTTTGCAGAGCTGGGTAGAGGAGTAGGTAGTCTCTGGGTACAGTGTACGAAAAAAAAACTTGGACGCTCTCCTCAGGAGGATTTAGTTAGACTGTATAAAATTTATTTCATTACAATAGGAAACGAGATAGAAGCAACTTGATGAAATGAGAAGGCGTGGATCAAGCCATTCATAATACATCCCACTGCACCACATGAATACATATTACAGCTGTGCTCTCCATCTCTCTCTCCCTCTCTAGAGCTGACTAGCTGACGATAATGACTATAGAGCGTTGGAATGATCTAAGCATCTGTATAGAAATACTTCTTCGTTTGCTAATTGTTTTCATGATAATTACTCTGCATTAATTAGAATAAATTGTTTTGTCTATAAAAACGAACGATGGGGGATGTGTTTTATATAGGAGCGTAACCAGCTCAGGTTGGCAATGAAAAGCGCTGTTTAACTATGCTTGCATGCTAGGTAGGTACACTCCACAGCAAGATGAATGATACGGGCATTGGTTGCGCAACTGATATTTTAAACTCCTGCTGAGCCAGTCTCTACCTAAACGTATATTTAACAACAATGCATAAAGGAATTCCCCTTTTTTGCTCCCATTAGAATCGGAAGGTTTCAGTTTATTTTTTTTCGGGGAGAGAAAAGTTAAAGCGATTCTTTTGTAGTGTCAGCACTTAAAACAAAAACGCGAAGTGTATTTCCACATCGTCATAAATGTAATTCATTTTTTGTGTATTGAAACACAAAAACCGACAAAAAGCTGCTCCATACAAAATTTTCATATTTATTTTTCCCGGTTGCTTTATATATAAGCCTTGGTTTTGGTGTGGATAAGTAAAATGGAAATGCATGACATGGTTTATTGTCTTTCATTTTCAGGAAAGTAAAAGCACTGCATACCATATTAGACAGTGAATGGCTTCAGGAATTTCATTGTTTTCCAGGAAGAATTTTCCCTTCCGATTTTCCCCAGAGGAAATAAAGGCAGCCGTTGTGGAAGGATATTTTGAGCACAGCATAAGTTTATAATATGGCGAACGTCGATGTCTCAAAGGATTTATGCAAATGGTCATGGTTATTATATAACCGAGGAAGAAAGGAGAGTATTCCCCCCTTTGGTCATTAAAGTACAATCAATACACCAATATTTTATGGGCACAGCTTGGCCACTTTTTTGTTATTTGCTATCCACTACTCTGACAGTATATGCGCTTGGCGTCCTCTTCCTCCATTCCGGGTAAAATTTGTTGCTGTTGTAGTCGCCTAAAAAATTGGCTTCCCAGTTTATGTAATATGCAAATCTACTCAGATATATTAGCCCGCCTATATGTAATAATATTTTTGAGTGGAGGGACAAATTCCAGCGAAAAAGCGAGCTCTCGTAATATATTTAGCATTTTTGAAGTCGGAAGTGTCCGCACTGTTAACTCAAACTGGCAGCTATCATGATACATAATACGCAACATTTTTCTCTGAAAAAAAAGTAGGCAGAGTAGTTTTCATGAAAATTTACTTTTTCCTAAGTAAATAGCACTCCACAAGCTATCAAATCAGTTTGTGGGCTTAAGTAAACGGAGTAATATCCTGGAAGTGGGGAAAACCACTTCCGTCTAAGCACAATTTTGGACAGATGTCTGTAAACGGTGGTTCCGTTTCGCTCAATTGGTAAATTATGTAAACGAAACGGTTTCGCGAAAAAAAGTGCGATGATCATTCCATTAAAAGTGAAAGTGTAATTTTACACTTTTCGGAAGAAAAGAAATATTCATAGAATCGTAAGCACAGAAATTCTGCATGGTGTAGTGTTAAAACGCAAATGGCGCAGTATACTAAACAACTTTGCGGCTTTAGCTTAACTGTAGTAGCCAAAAAAAAGTTTGCAAACTGTGCTTTATATCTTGCAGTCACTTTTCTCCAACATAAAATACACAATTCTTTCATTTCCTTCACATAATTTCCTTTTCAAATAAAATTTGGGTATGAACCAATGAAAACTAGAAGTAAACAGTTGTAACACTGACTCAAATAAGTACCCGAAAAAGTACTTTACTTTTGCGCAATACACTACCCTACTTTCAGGGAAATCACTTCTCTCCGAATTATCTGTAGTAAACGAACATGGGACTGTTATCACACTGCCACATTTCGTTATTAAAGAATTCGAGACATTCCTTAACTGATAAGCATCAGGTTCAATATCCGCAAACCTTATTTGATCTTATTTGTAGCTCAGCCTGGGTGTGAAAGTCTTGTAGTAGGTATCTGCAGAGTTTCGATTTTTCCGAGCACATGTACCCACTAGTTATTTAGGAAGGAAATATAAAAAAGGTTTAATACCTCTGCCATTTAAAGGATTTCGGCTTTTATTAGTTCTCATGATATCAAATCAACTTAAACTAAAAACAATTCATAAAGTTAATGAGCACAGCTCAATATTGTTATCGATGCAGTAGTCGAGTCTTAGGGTCTCCCCTCCACAGCCGGATCTCAGCACTGTGTCAAATGAAAGGGAGAAAACGGTATTACAATGGAAAAATGTACAAAGAGGCGACTGTCATATAGCTGTCACTCACCCACCAGAGTAGCTAATAGCTATATACCCAGCTTGCGTTTCATTTGGTAGCAGCCATGTGATGGCAAATGGGTTTCTCATCTAATCGCACTTAAACTTTCTTGAAATCACAACTGTCTTATATAGGATAAGGAAAACAAGGGAGGATGATAATGCATATATATCCATTCCATTCAGCAGAACAGCTCTTCAATATTCAGCTTGTGTTCTGCGATCACCATCTGATGTTGCTGGTGATGATCATCCCTTTATTCCTCAACTTATTCCTGAAGAAAACATATACTCGTGGGCATTCCATTATTAACAACTTCCAATTCTGTTGTAAGTATTGAACTTGTGCTATATCTCTTGTTGCATCTCATAATCATCTCGTGATGATGAGGATGGCTTTTCGCTGTAAAAAGGAGTGCGACACAAAAGAAGAAACGATTATATAAAAAGTGTGCCTTCAAAACATGTAGGGACTATCTCGCCAGTTATCAAATGGTTTGAGATTAGGCATTTTCTTTAACGAACGGCATATTTTTGTATTTTTTCTCGTTTCCTCATCCTGACCTTTTGCAGGGCGATGAGTGTACCAATTCTGTTGTAAGTATTGAACTTGTGCTATATCTCTTGTTGCATCTCATGATCATCTCGTGATGATGAGGATGGCTTTTCGCTGTAAAAAGGAGTGCGACACAAAAGAAGAAACGATTATATAAAAAGTGTGCCTTCAAAACATGTAGGAACTATCTCGCCAGTTATCAAATGGTTTGAGATTAGACATTTTCTTTAACGAACGGCATATTTTTGTATTTTTTCTCGTTTCCTCATCCTGACCTTTTGCAGGACGATGAGTGTCATACTTTTTTTATATCAATAGTATTAAAAGGCTACTAACTTGTATTGCTCTCTCGGTTTTAACCGTTGGTGGAGCGTCTCATTTTCTCCTCAAAAAAGTTATTTTTTTCATGCTGATAAAAAAAGCGACAGAAAAAAGCGAGGGCTTCAATTACTCTATCTAAGCGGAGCTTCCAAATGGGATAAGGCACAATACCCAACACAGCAGTGATATGAGAAAAGACACCGCACATTTCTCTCGGGTTTCATCGTCTGTAGGGCACTGTCTGCTTTTATCACTGGAAAGTGCCTCCAAGTCCCCTTTTAGAATGGTATGTTCTTAAATGGAGGAAAGGGATATAAAGCAACTTTGGTCTTTTTTTGTTTTCAGTAGGGAAAGGTATGCTTTATCCTCATTCAACCAAAAAACTTATATCGTTCCAATGAATGTGGTATTTATAATGTGGATCTTTTCAAATTACTTACAACAAGTATCCGGGTAAAAGTGGTGGAGGGAAAACATGGCATCATTCTTTCTTTAGAACTCGATTGGATTGAATTGGAAAAAGGGAAAGGTCTCCAGCAAAGTTGATCCTTTTTTTACATTTCTGTTTGGAGTGTGTAAGTGTGGGAGTGTGCCCTGTGCTGCCGTATGCATACTCATTCATTTTGTCAGTTCGACTCAGGAGATAGTCTAACTCTCAGAGTGGATTATGAAGAAACATACCTACTGCAACATTTAGCACGGAAAGAGTTAAAACTTTTTCCCTTTCCTTTCATAAGAAAAAATCCTATTTTTCCTCTCTCCCCTCTTCTTTCTCAGTGAACCAGAGTGAAAACTGAGGAGAAAAAAATCCTAGCCTAACACCAACGGAAAATGTTGCGATGTGTAATGCTTCTGGCATTCCTATTATCCGTCGTATAGCTAAATACTATGGAAGAGGGAAAGTAGGTGAATGAGTCCTTTTATTTTTTGAGTATATAAAAAAAGGAGGAAAAATAGCCTCTCTTCCCCCGTTCATAGTAGATTACCCGGAAAAGCAAAGAAAAGTTTTGAAAACGTATAAAGGGAAAATTTCATGAAGAGTTGTTGTTGTTCCCACCACCTTTTTCGAGAGTCGGTGGTTGGTGATGCCGATCTCTCATTG
>JAHZND010001171.1:0-13764 GCA_027744115.1 Acrocyrtus sp. NNG-2020
CAAGTGCACAATAACTAATGATCAATCACAAACAGTTGTTTTGTAAATACGATTAGGGCAATACTATAGGACGCTTATCACTGGATAAACGTGGGTGACGTGGAGTGCCACGGAATTCGCGATAGAATCATGTTTTTACTATTGCCAAATAAGTTTTTTTTAAACTTCTCGCCAATTAAAATATTGTACCCATCATCACTAGCGCGTAGTTGCATACTTTACTTTTTAAATAGCATATTTCTAAACAAAAAATCATAAAACTGTCAAAGCTGAGTTTCCAGATTTTGGAGTAGACTGTGACCTTTTTGACCTTCTACATCATAAGTAATGTTATTGAAAGTGTGTACGAATAAGTTAGAAATCCTGTTTTCTCGAGGGAAAATAATAATAAAAGTGAGGTAGGATTATTATAAAGAATAATTTTTCCCTGTAGGAATGTGTAAATGTAAGAGTATCTTTTAAAATCGTCAAAAATCGAGCATAAAAACAGATAAATGTGCCATTCTCATATTCGATATACTTCGACTTTGACGCTTCGTATATATTTGCGACCAAGGACAAAGTATATACTAAAAGTGACTTACGATAGAGAAGTTCGTGTCGTTGTCAGATAGATTTATTGCTCAATAAGTATCTCTCGTGTAAAATGTTATTCGCTAACACAAATACGTAACTTTTACATCCGATTAAATGATTAAAATAATACCACTTTTACCTCTATATAAGGACATATAAAAGTTTGAAAACTTCCGGACTAAAAAAATTGCAAAATTATATGTGAAGACAAACAATGGACATTTTCATACGACAAGACAACATAAATTCTCTTTTCCAGCATATTTGTATTGAATCTCATCACCGCTTTTACACAATTGTATATATACCGTGCTGTCAAAAAATGATTTAAAAATTTAAAAATTTTGAGAAAGTACAAAAAAAATCAATAAAAATTCCCTGAAAACACATAAAAATATATAAAAAATTTCAAAAAAGCTCCAAAAAAAATTAACTATACATGCATTACGTGCTTGTCTCCATTTAAGTGTGTTATCTTGAATGTATAATCCATCCAAAATAAAAAGATAAAAAATTCTCCTAGCAAATAATTCTGTAGAGCGAGTGTAGTTTTTAAGGAGAAAAATGTTGTTCTTGGTATTTTCAGGCATTGTACAAACACTGTACATGTTATATGCGTAAATAAAAAACGCATCGATCGAAAAAAAACGGAAATTGCTTTTTTGATTGATGTTTGACGGTAAAGGAAAAAGAAATGAATGATCTTACCAATATACTACGAAGCCGTGCAATCTGCTATTTAACAGTCATCGGATTACGACACTTTTACGTAAGTGTCGGTAAACGTAAACCAGCTGAAAAATCAAATTGAGTTAAAATTGAAAGCTATTGCTTTTGATTGCCAGAAGAGCGAGTGTAGTTTTTAAGGAGAAAAATGTTGTTCTTGGTATTTTCAGGCATTGTACAAACACTGTACATGTTATATGCGTAAATAAAAAAACGCATCGATCGAAAAAAATACGGAAATTGCTTTTTTGATTGATGTTTGACGGTAAAGGAAAAAGAAATGAATGATCTTGCCAATATACTACGAAGTCGTGCAATCTGATATTTAACAGTCATCGGATTACGACACTTTTACGTGTAAGTGCCGGTAAACGTAAACCAGCTGAAAAATCAAATTGAGTTAAAATTGAAAGCTATTGCTTTTGATTACCAGTAAATAAAATTCGACTGGAAAGGGCAAAAATCCATGAAAAGATTGAAGGAGAAAGATTAGTCGGTTTTTTCAGCCAAGGTTTACAAAATAATTTCCCACATTTGGGAAATTTACCGAGGTAGAATGAATAAAACAAATTGGTGAGAAATTGATGGAAAGGATTGTGAATATGTATTATAAGTGTAACAGTGGCTAAGTCAATCTTAAATATGCATATTATACTACTATACAATGTACTTAAAAATAATGTGGTGTAGCAATGTGATGTAATTTAACTTCCATATGAGCTGTGAATAAAGTTGCTATTAAATGTATTGAAAAAAATTACTTTCCTTTCTGAACATTCAAAAGCTTTTATTTCTTCCGCTGCTGGATACTACTGTCACGCATATCTGGCAGAGACAAACCCGGGACAAACGTTTCAATTACATCAATCACTATTAAAGCTAATTTAATGAAATTGCAGCATTTAATTTAACCCATTTGTACCAAATGCCTTCTTGAATTCATAAATTTTAAAAACGACAAGAATTTTTTAATAATGGCTGTCTGTGGCTGTGGCTAAAGACAAATCAGAAGGTACAAAGAACATTCCTTGACATTGCATTGAAAAGGAGAAATTTAGTAAGCCAACGGGAAGGTAAAGAATCTAGCCGTGAAGTGTTTATCGTCATTGACTCGTATCATCTAACCAATCGCGCTTTGGCCATATATAATGTTGGGCATAGCTTAGGTAGTTTTCTTAGATCATGGACGTATTTAAACTGCATAGTATCTGCTTTGCACCTATTAACCCGGGGGTGATTTATTGGTCGGAGGCTAGGAACAGATTGATGTGTTTTGAAAACCGCCTTACATGGAAACTTGCACCCTTTTACCTCACTCTATTAATAATTATATTTATGGCGATTCCATCGGAACTGTACCTACTGCTAAATGAACTAGTTAATCACCACAAATGGGTGACGGTTATGTACATTGTAATTAGTGATTGGTGAATTCATCTCTCATTGCGCTGGGGTGGGAATATGGATGGCCTTTTGGAGTAATCACAGCGAGTTCGTTTCCGGATTTAACCAGCTGGTCAGTTTTGAGGGCACTCTTATTACCAGTAAGATTAATTAGTTCATATAAAAGTTTTTATAGATCCGCGATAACATTAGTTGGGAAACTGTATCAGTAAACATAGCGGATTATAATTCAGGTATCGATTTTGAGTTCAGCATTTTGAGAGGGACTTTCAAGGAGAGATGGCTTCGCAAGCTCACAATATCTTCTTTAAAGCTACTGACTCTTACCACGGCCTCATTTTCAGTTTGGATGACTATTATCTCCGTCACCATTGGAGTGGACCCCTTCAACTACCCGATGGAAATGCTATTGCTGACGGAGCCAACCGAAAGAGAAAGAGTTGAAATATTTATAGCGCAGTTTCTTCGAGGATTATTTTCATTCATAGTGACATATGATCCATGTCGGCTCGCGTCTTTCGCAGCGATAATTTCAATCGCCCAATTCATAATGCTGAGGAACTGTCTCATTATACTTGATAGCGTACGAAATCCGCAGATGCTATTTCGAAAATATGCAACGCTTCGTCTCATTCATGGAAAATTGGAAAAGGCCACGGACAAAACTGTTATTGTCTGCACTTACAGGTCTGCAACTTGCAATAGTGGATACTCTCTGGGTGACCTTGAAGGGATACTCATCTTTAGAAACAAAATTTCTTTATCCACTCTTTCCTGCACTGGCGTGGAATTGCTTATCAATCGCATTAATTCTCCTGGAATTTTCAGTGGCCATCAATTTGAAGTCGGGGGAGATACTCCAAAAATGGTGCAATCCTACGCAGTACCTCACGGTGCAAACTTCTTCCAAATCTAACATAACTCGTCATTCTGTGGTCTACTCAAGATATCTTATAAAGCTGGGTAAGTCGCAAAGAAAGCTATGCCTGAGCTACGGACGTTACTTCCAGTTCGTCCGAAGGACACCACTGGACTACTTGTTGCAATTGACGTCACACTTGGCAAACTCGGTCATCTCGATAGAAATATAAAATTGAGTCTCTTCGTCTCTAGCTGAGTCTCTACTCTCTACTGTCCATAAAATACACAGATAAGTGTTCTAAAATAGAAGGTCAAAATGAACCTACGGAGATAACGCCAAACCAAGCACGGGAAATGGGGCTAACATTCGTTCTCGAAGAGCTCAGACATCTGCCCCTGCTATGCATATATACGAAAATTCTTCACGTAAAATTGACCCGGGCTTCATGGCTATCACCAGAAAAGTATCAAGAAAAGTGAAGAAGTCATGCGCAATGGGCAACCTTGAAAATCTAATAATTATTTTAGCGACAAAATTTATTCATCGTTTTTGACGTGAGATTATGTTGGCTCTCATAAATAATTAAATCATTGTATCTATTTACCTATGTAGCCGTAGCCTGAAATTTTCCATTGTTATACAATGATACAGAGCCGCCCATATAAACTTGCAGGATTTGGAAAGCCACAAAGAAAGCTGTGTTTTAACCTATGTATTTGTTCATTTTAAACGAAGGACACCTCAACCACATATTTGGCGACTTCTGTTATTTCAATGCATGTTTACCAACTTTGTTAAGAACCTCACTACTCGCTTTGTGTGCGCAATCATAGTAAAATGAGTTATAAATTGAGGAGATAGGACACTAACTGCCTTCTATACTATTTACATCTGCCCACTAAAAAACTGGAATGGTGGGGCAGGTCTAATTAGCATGTGTGGCTACTGGATCTTACTATTCCTACCGCCGGTTTGCTATTCAAGGGCATTCAGTCAAGAGTCAAGCAGAAATGCGACTATAAAAATTATATTCATGTTCATATGATAAACGCTGCTTCTACGTCTTACCGCTACCTATACATTTATATTATATATGTATTATATGACCGCTAAGTTTACGCTTTAGTTACTTCGGTGTCAACCGATTTTGAGGTGGGCCGGGCTCAAAATGAATGTAACAAGACGTTTTTTATATAAGTTTTCTCTTGACTGAAAGCGAGAAGTAAAAAATTAGAAAAATAAATGCAATACAATATAGATTGCATGATAAGCATCGACTTAAGACTTGTATTTGTGTAAATGTGTGCATTTAAAAGTGCTCGAAGAGAATACGATGCAGAGCTCTTCATACTATGAATCACTGGACGTGGTATATTATTGTGAGGTTTTTAAAGCAAACTTTTATTTTATACCTTTTCTAAATTCATACTGATAACAGTCGGCTGAAACAGCATCGCAATTCATTACCTGGTTTGTACTCACGGCTGATTGTAAAGGTGGATAAAACTGGGCGAGCTGGTTCCACTTAAACCGAAGAATCTAATAGAATAAAGAGCATTAAAAATGAAATGAATCACTTGAATCAGCCTGGTGAGGTTCTCATGGGTAAATACTAGTAAGGAAATTTAGTAGGCAGTGTTTGTAATTGTGGGAAATATTTTTATCTTTCCTGCAAAGCACTACGCATAAGTTACTGTGACTTTACTTCACAACCTCGGTGCGACCTCCGGCTTGAAAACTTGTTCGTACGTAATGGATGCAAAAAATGAAATGTTTTTTAAATCATATCATAAGCCATTACGATTGGTTGCAACGGGAGTAGGTACTACTGCTTCATAGCCCAGTATCAAAACCACTCTTATGTAAGGATAGGTAGTTATTTAGGGAGCATTTCTAGCTGAAAAAGTGTCGTTCATTTGTCAGTAAGAATCAAAGTGAGATAAAATATCAGGAATTACAGTTCATTCTTAATATAAATCTGGGTTTAGCACAACGAAGTAATAAAATAGCATTTTATGATGCTGAAACTATTTCAGTTTTTAAAGTTAGTCTAAGCAAAGCAAGTATCAAAATAGCCACACCTATTTTTTAATATCACCAGACTAGTAATATTGCGAGTCAAACTTGTATTTTGTGGAATTGTGTTTATTATTGCCAGAATTATTAGTACAATTGAAAATTTGACAGCAGAAAAATTTCTGCAACAGCTTGATCAATATAATATTTCATATAGAGTAAGAAAGGTGAGCTTTGTCTTACAGAAATTCGTTAGTTTGAATTTCGCATCGACTAATTTAAAATGCTGAGAACAGTTATACATGCAAGTTTCATAGAAGACTGGGTTTAGCACAACGAAGTAATAAAATAGCATTTTATGATGCTGAAACTATTTCAGTTTTTAAAGTTAGTCTAAGCAACAGTATCAAAATAGCCACACCTATTTTTTAATATCACCAGGCTATAATAATATCCAAGTCAAACTTGTATTTTGTGGAATTGTGATTATTATTGCCAGAATTATTAGTACAATTGGAAATTTGATCACAGAAAAATTGCTGTAACAATATATATTTCATATAGAGTAAGAAAGGTGAGCTTTGTCTTACAGAAATTCGTTAGTTTGAATTTCGCATCGACTAATTTAAAATGCTGAGAACAGTTATATATGCAAGTTTCATAGAAGTTGGGTGGGAGTAGGTAATGACTAGTGAGCAATAGCAATAAGCTTATATTATCCACCTCACCATGGACATTTATAGTAAGGAGAACAGGAGACATTTGACAAAATATTTTGAATCCAACAACTCCCCTTTCTCCTTTTTATTCCTGAGGTGTTTCCATTTTAATTTTGCTGCTATCGGTTTGTCCATCAAACCACCTTACACACCCAACGCATTACAGTCATTCATGACATGTATGCAAATTTGCAAAATGTACACCACCGCTGCTGCTAGCTGCGCGAAGAGATAATCTCTTCTTTGTTTAATAGCATCCACACGACTCTTGACATTTGTGTGCTTTTAAAAAACACTTCTAAAGGCTAGGGAACAATAAGCACCATCAAAATTGAGAAGAGTTCACATCACACGCACCCACCTACAGCTCAGCTTTTTGGGCGAATAAGTAGAAAAAGCAATGCAGCAGCATGTCATGTAGAAAAAAAATATATTTTCGCATGCAAGCCGTCTCATCCCATTTCATGCAAACCCTAAAGGCATCACTTGCAGATTGGGAAGCTGTAGAGCTGCATCTAAAAAAGATAAGCTGCTGCGAATTGCACTTGTTTTAAGTTTTACTAAAGTAAGCAAGATTGTTGTGAAGAAGAAGACAGTTTTTTTCCTTAAAACGAATTAGGTAGCTAGTATTGTGTGATTATTTGGAATCGTGAACAATTTTTTTTTTACTTTTCATTGTATATTTGTGTGCCTGTTGTAGTACCGACCGAGTGCGCATATCTTTATGCACGCTGCATTCTAATCATTATTGAAAAGGGAAACCAACAAGAACAGGTCAAGAAAAGGAGTTAACAGAAAAAAATCAACAAAGCAAAAAGGTAAGATGACATTAGCAGCTTTAAAAAATATATAAATTTCGGCTGTGTTTACAAACTGAAAAAAAGGACTTCTAAAAAAAGTTGTGACCTGCATTCCACCTTCGTAATAACAGTGCTTACTTGCATACATCATCAGCTCACCGCATAAGAATCTTCACTTTTTGCAGCATTTATTTTTTGCAGGCGCAAGTCTTCAGTCATTTTGACTCTTGCCTTGTCTTCGTTTTCATTTGTTCCTATTAGATTCTACATAACTGTGCTTATCGTTAAGGCACTGAGAGAACTCACTAGTCACAGACAACCACGCCAGCATCAGCCTAAGCGTTTTTTGTTGCCACTACCAGCAGTCAAGATCATTTTCATCTGTTGCGTTCAACGCTTAAATACTTTGGCACAAATCTAGCCCTTTTTATTTCACGA
Organism: Acrocyrtus sp. NNG-2020; assembly: GCA_027744115.1. Classification (NCBI taxonomy): domain Eukaryota; kingdom Metazoa; phylum Arthropoda; class Collembola; order Entomobryomorpha; family Entomobryidae; genus Acrocyrtus; species Acrocyrtus sp. NNG-2020. The sequence goes on from JAHZND010001171.1 coordinate 7,542, forward strand.
CTGGGTCAACTTTTATTTGCACAGATACCAGATATACGTTAATGCAAGTTGTGATTGTATACAGCATTGTAGCTGCATTTTTTACATTTTATATCTGTGACTTTTGTCAATTGACTCGTGCCAGCTCTCATAGCTATAGCTATGTAAGAATATGTATTTTTTGCAAAGTGTTTTGTTGTGTTAGGTTTTTCCTGCAACTTCACCAACAAAGATTTTGTAATAGAACAAGAGCATAAAAGCACAGATGCAATTAATGTGCTCTCAGTGTGCAATTACCCTTTCATTATTTACATTTGGTAGGAGACGCTTGTACTGCTCACTGCAATTTACGCTGTCCACAGCGACATAGATCACTTTGCTCATTTTTTGGTGGTCTCGCTTATAAATTATTTTTTATGCAATGAATCTCTAATCTCTCCGTTTCTACTCTGTTGTCAATATAGAGCTAATAGTGCATGCTGTATTCTACTACAGCCAGTTTTTGCCAAGAGCTGACTTTTTTCACTTGCACTCTGCTATATTTATGGAAGGTTGGATAAGAGAGACTAATTTGCACTTGTAATTGTAATTTTGTAATTGCAAAAAAATAAGGTATGTTCATATATAAAAAAATACTTTCTGAAGAAAAAATAGAAGTTAACCTACTACACGTGCTGCATGGCTGGCTATTGCAATTGTTTTGCGAGATACATTTCGATTGCGACGAACAAAGCAACTCGCTAAGAGTATTGAATAAAAGCTGCATGTTTTTTTTTCTACATCATGTCATGTCATTCCCTTGTACTTAGCGAAAAAGCAGTCTGCTAGAGTCGTAAATAAAAAAAACTAATTTAGAATGGTATAGCGATATAATAATGAGCAATGTATAAACAACTTGCAAATATGATCGTTCAGATGACTGTATAGCTGTATAGCAAAAGCTACTATTCTAGCTTTTGCCTTTTGCCGATTTGAACGAGTTGAGAAAAATACATAAAAACAGAGGCAGGCAAACACTTTGCATTTTCAAACTTGCTTTTTTCATATCATGAATTTGGAAAGTTGATAATGTGTCTTTTGAGCAGTTGGAGATGTTGTGACTATTTTTCTTGATTATGGTTACCTTGTACGAGTTAATTTTTTGTATTTGAGTATGAGACAAAAGATTGGTGGCTGAAGAAGGGAGTCAATCTACTTTGTCGTTTTGTGGCAGAAGTTTGTACATGAGAATACATAAAGCGTTATAGATATTGGTCAAAAGGTGAAACGGAGCGATTGATAGGAGATTGTGCACGGCCAGTTTTCCTTATATTAAGGCTTGTGCGATTTTTTGGAGAAGTAAATCCTAATACGGAGAAAGCTTTCGCGCATATTGCATTATTGGCAGTAAGTGAACTGATTTTGATAGGTACGCACGTGCAGAAATGCAAATACAGAGGAAAATTACTAATAAATCCTAAAAAGAAACTAGCTATTTTGTATGGCAAAAAAGGAAGTTGAGAAAGTGAAAAGGTCAAGTTATATTGATTGATATATCAGTGAAGTGATTTGTTTCTTATATTTTTGTGTTGCAGAAAAATAATATATTCGGGGCTAAAAAAGAGTCAAAAGGTGAAACGGAGCGATTGATAGGAGATTGTGCACGGCCAGTTTTCCTTATATTAAGGCTTGTGTGATTTTTTTTGGAGAAGTAAATCCTAATACGGAGAAAGCTTTCGCGCATATTGGCAGTAAGTGAACTGATTTTGATAGGTACGCACGTGCAGAAATGCAAATGCGGAGGAAAATTACTTGTAAATCCTAAAAAGAAATTAGCTATTTTGTATGGCAAAAAAGGAAGTTGAGAAAGTGCAAAGGTCAAGTTATATTGATTGATATATCAGTGAAGTGATTTGTTTCTTATATTTTTGTGTTGCAGAAAAATAATATATTCGGGGCTAAAAAAGAGTGTCCAAAATAGCCAACGATGTCGCTAAATTTGTTTCCAAAAGTTGTCTTTCTGGTTGTCCTCATGTCCTACTTGAAGACCACTGAGGAGTTCAAGGCAACTCACCCTCCAGAGGAAAACTCACATCAGAGCGATGGCTACATCCAAAGGATGAAAGGAAGTAAGTCGAGCAGTTCTCCTGCTTGAACAAAATATGGTGCAAAAATGTTAAGAACCTGTAAAAAAATGTCGAATTTTATGAAAGCAAAAATGTGACTGACTGGTCCAAGGGAGTATTTTTTAAAGATAGTATGAGATATCTACTTTAAGAAAGGATGAAAGGAAGTAAGTCGAGCAGTTCTCCTGCTTGAACAAAATATGGTGCAAAAATGTTAAGAACCTGTAAAAAAAATGTCGAATTTTATGAAAGCAAAAATGTGACTGACTGGTCCAAGGGAGTATTTTTTAAAGATAGTATGAGATATCTACTTTAAGATTCCAGTCAATCTAATTACGTGTTTAGTTATCAAGTTTCGGGAAGTATTGTGACTACATTTTTGCGACCCTGCCCTCTACTGTTTTTTTATTATTTTGCATTCACGAATTAATTAATTCCGCACGATACTGCACACTTTTGATTTAATGAAATGATAAAAGCCGCACGAAAGCGGCTACAGATAGCCATTTTCCCAAGCTCATTTCAATACTAATCCCATTCTTTGTTCTAACAGGGTTCCGGCGCAACTCACAAGTATGCTGAGGATATTTATACCGGATACTGGACTGAAATGGAAGGAGGAAAACTGCAACATCCAGCATCGGCACATTAAAAAAATAGAACCCGAGCACGAGCTTACAGTACTGTAGCTCCTATTTACTATTTTACGTATAATGTAGAATTGTAGAGTAACTTTAATGAACACTAAAAGAAGGTGGAGACAATTGAATGAAGTATGAGTAGTGAGCGTGACAAGAGATCCTTCAAAAAAATAGTTTCATACGCACGCATGTCACTCTTTGGAGAAGGAAGTATGAAGATCCCGAAGGTTGCTCGATGCAAAAGTTACACAAGGACGTGGGCAATTGCTTGATTGCCTGATTCTGATTGACGGATGCCAATAAAACGTCTTTCCACTGGGTCCACTTATGTCTCATCTGTGATATACGCATTAAAGAAGAGTTGTTAGTGTAATTTGTAAATAATTTCCTTTTCGTATTTAATTACCTACTACTACTACCGAATTACAAAACCGTAGGTTTTGAGTCTATATTTATGTATTTGGTACATGTGTGAACTTCCTCAAAAGAGAGATTTTTTAATAGACATTACAAGCAGCTATAATAAATTAAATTAACGTAGGCAGCCTTATTAAGTAATTCATGCGTTTGATGATCGATAAATTTGCAAAGGTCCTTTCATCGCTATCGCTAGCGATAAGGATGATGTATACTAAAGATATGCATTTAATTTTTTACTCAAAGAAAAATTTCACGCCATTAGAGGCCGTTATTGGTAGTTGGCAAGTTAGCAGTTGGCACCCCAAGGAATGAAGAGTACTCGTGTAGTAGGCAATTTCAATTCAGCACTTCTCAGGTACATCACACACTCATCATTAGCATCATCATTAAGCATTGTTTTTTGTTGAGGTAGTTGCTGATTGATAGTCAATCAATCGGTAGTTTGTACTACTTTTATGAATGGTACTTAATTGTTGTATACGCTGTTATTATGCAAAAAGTAGCTAAGCCCATGCTATCCCTTATCTGTGTCAGCTATTCAGTTGGGGGCAGAGTTTGCCGGTGGTACTTAAAATATAATCAACTTTATGATTATGATTATAATACTTATTATGTGTCTTTGATGGTCTGTGAGAGTGAGGAAATGGGAGGCTCGATACGGAACTGTGAAGCCCATTTGAATCAAACTAGCTATTTAATTTGAAACTTGCTAAGTCGCTAATGTGAACTTTTAAAATGGAAAAGTAAAATTTGAACAAAATTGTACTATCGCATGCTCAGTTTACAAATGCTATAAAATTCAAAGAAAATGTTGTAAATATTTCTTGTCAGCAAATCGGTGTAACTGGGAAGATGAAGTTGTTTTCTGAATGTATTTATATATATATATACCTAAGCACATTTTCAAACATTTTGGTTGCACAAAAATCAACGAAATGTCACTTTTCTCAATGAAGCACAGATACGATCTTTAAGTTTAAAATTTCACAATATATACACACATCAATTTAGTGTATTTACATTAATATAGAACTGTAAACCTAAGCTCATGTAAATTACAGAATATATGTACAATGTATATATACTTCACAAAGGCAAATAAAAATATTTTTAAACTCTAATTTGTACATGAAGTTGGCTGTGTGTACGTAATATAGTTTACTTTTACATATTTTATTGAACAAGTGGATCAATTAAAAGTTGCTGCTGCGGAAGTTTGAAACTCTTTCTCGCAAAGTCTTCCATACAAACTCTTTTCACTCCAAAATTTTGTTTTTGCATTGTAACCTGCACAATTCAATCCAAGAAGTAAGTTCTGTTCGAAACTCAATTCAATACCATATATCTGTCAACTAGGAGGCGGAAGCGATTTGTCGGGGGACTTCAGAGGCGGGACACAGATAACGGTGATAATAAAATCTAACTTGTATTTAGTTTAATACGCAATCTACTTTTAAAGCTGACAAAAGTGACAAATACAAACAATGATCTAAAACATCACGAGTAAATGCATGTTAGTCTACAAAAATGAACATTAAAATTAAAAATCAAGTCTTCCCTTCGTCTCAACTCGAATAAAAAATGGAGGGCGGTAAAGGTATTACATGTAGAGTTCTTTCTACCGTAAAGTGAAAGTTTCCAATAAAAGACTTATAGGCAATATTTAAAACCTACTGCTTTTTAGGTTTAGAAGTCTCCAAACAAAATGAATACAGTATGCTCGCTCACCTCCCAAATACTTACAGCTTATATTTAGTAATACTATGTCAAAATGTTAAATTGTTTTGTGTTCTACATATTTTTAACTTAGATACAGTTACAGTGAAGTTATTCCAATTTAATTGCTTACTCCAACACAAGCGTCACATTTTGAGTGGCTGGTTTGGAGTAAACTTTCCCTGAGACTGTCTTTACTACTACTTGATAAGTCATTCCTGGTTCAAGGTCAGGATCTTCCAGTAATACCATGGGTGGCTTCTCCTTTGGCACGTACTTTTGCATTGGCTTGCTCATACCCTTCCTGTTCAGATAGACATTGAAACCATCGTATTCCCTGGAAAACAATACACAACAAAATGTACATCAGCTCATTTTATTATTGCACGCATACATCCCTATTTTATTTTAAACATGTATTCGCTAAGTTTAAGTTGTCAAAAAAATCCAATTCAATTTTGCACTGGACTGGCACTGACATAAGTTTGGGCATGTCACGCGACCATGTTCTCAGGAAGAACGGCGATTTTTCACAAAAGTGTGCAAACAGGTTGACCATTCTCCTTTCACAATTATTGTTAAAATTTCAAACAATTGCTTGTAATTTTGCCATTTAATGTAAACGACAGTGATCAAAAAGGCTAAAGGCTTGTAATTAAAGTTGAAAGTGCTTTATAAAGCAGTTTTTGCAGTAGTTGCCATATTTGGTAAAAACTGATTTTAAGCTGACCACAAAGTCATTGTAACATGACGTAGTAAAAACTCGTGGATTGTGGATCCATGCTTAGGTAAGCTGTATAAAAGTTACCCAGCTTTGTCCGGTGGAGCAACCCACTCTACTAGGAATCCGCTTGAACTGGAATCTGACTGATCATCGTCGTTCATTGTCACGCTAACTTCCACAGGTTGCAGTGGAAGCGTTCTGTACTCTCTCACAAGTGGCTCCGATGGTTGACCTTGGCTGATTGTTACCACTGATATGTTATACGCTCGTCCAGGAGTTAAATCGTAGAATCCTGGCTGAACTCGGCCATTCTGGTATTCTTGTCTTGAAACGAGTATCGTTGAGGTTGGGCTGTCGGAAGGTTCTATTCCTACCTGATGCACACATAAAAACAAGCATTTTTTTAGTCAGACAAATCTAGAAATAATAAAGTAACTTCTGTAATGTAATTTTCCGAGAAAAAAGAAAGAAAATAGTTCAAAACCGAGTAAGCTTTTGTAAAGGTAAACAAGTGACGATAATGATGCAATGCTTTATCAGCGTCGTACACAAAAATCGCCCACTTCCGTTCCGGACATTGTCCAAAACATTTTTTTTTAATCTTTACCTTGTAGAGATCATAAGTTCCGGTTGGTGGC
>JAHZND010001172.1:0-42583 GCA_027744115.1 Acrocyrtus sp. NNG-2020
ACTTTTTGTGCATCCAGCCGACGTAGTAGTTGGCGCGAGGTTGAAGTTGAGGTCACAAAGAAAACAACCGCAAATTAAGCAAGTAAATAAAGTTTGTTATCTACAAGTATATTTTTTGTTTGCATTTTCTGTAGAAAAGGTTGGCTCAAAAATAGTCAACATCACTTATCAGTAGTGGTGTTGTCATTTGTATTTGTTGCAATGCAACTTGGGAATTCATTACCTAGTGGGAATACGTGTCATCAAAGATTTGTGGTTTTTAAGATAAAAAGCTCATTTTTTAATTTCATTTGTGACAAGTTAGGAGTGGAATTGCGACAAATGTTAAAAAACCAAGAAAATTCTCGCCATTGTTGACGTAGGTAGTTATTATTTTCTGGTTAAAAAGGGAGTGTAGAGTCTGAATAAAAATTGAAAAGTACTTAAAATTTATTGCTTGTATAAGAGATAACCTTAGAAAGCATGCTATTTTGTCATATGACTGTAAATTATATCATATGAATTCAGAGTAAAAATGTGTGTTTTTGTTCGTGTGATAGAATCGATAAGAAAAACATCGCCAGTTGAAGTAGCCGCAGTGGGGATCACCCCATTTGGGTTTTACGGAAGGAGTATTTTTGGAGTTACTGGAGTGCCGGTAAGTCAAAATATTTAACGTAGCTAAAAAGCTAAAATAAAATACTAAATTAGGGTTATCTAGGAAATAGTTTGACGACCTAATGGAGTAGACCAGCATCATTATGTAGGTATTTTAACTGCTCAGTAATGACTAAAGTATTACAAGTCCTTGATCCCAATTCTTGCAGGAAATTCTGAGTTTCATGTCATTTTAGACAATAGTTTTGTTGTGCTCGTAACGTGTTGCAGTTGCAACTCTGAAACTGAGTAGCCCTATTTAAAAATGACTGTGCCACCATTACGCGATGATTTAATGATTCTGTCTATGCGTGACTACATGACGAATGACTCATTCTTTGGGAATTAGTGTGTAATTTTGGAAAATAAGTTATTTCTACCATTGGGCTATTGTTGACAAGCCTTTTGTGTGTGAACTAATAATAGGGTTCTAGAATTTTATCGTTTTATCATATCTGATGCTATCGTCAGCGTGATGATTAGTAGTGGTGGTCTCCCAGTTCATATGCGCAGATTATTCGGTGCAATAAGGTGCAATCCTCATGTACCTGACTGACTTTTGCTTTCAGTTCCTATTTCAACGCCACTCTCCACTCCCAATAGTCCCTCCGTATCGTATTACATACTTCATGAGATCAGGTTGTAAAAATGAATTTATATTTTTGTGTGTGCGTTTGTGTGCATTGTGCAATAGTACAAACCTCACATAAATTACAACGAGCAGAAATGTTTGCAGAGTGCGATCATCTATCTAACTGGTTGTATTTTTTTGTCTCGTCCCCCCTCGGTTTAACATTCATTTCATTCTACGAGAGACTTCAGCAGACCAAAAAACCAAAAACTTTAGAGATGTGTTTTTTTATTATTGATCATAAAGTTCTAGGAAAAAATAAATGTCTTTTACATGTTTCATCAATGTTGCCATCATCTCACCTCACGTGCATAATTTACTTGCATGCTTGCATAGCAGTTCATTTTCTGATTTCAAATTAGGTTTTTTCTTCTTTATCGTCATCATTCTGGTTACCTCTCATTTGGCCTTTATCTACTAAGCTGCTGGGCAGATATATACTTTTCTGTGCACATTTTACAGTTAGCTGCTCTTATCATTTACATGCAACTGTCACACTGACAAGTAACGTACATGTCTTAGAGAGAAAAGAAAACTAGGAAAGGTCTCGTTTGAATTAGAAGTTTTAAACCGAAACTGACACGTTAAATCTCACCCCTACCGGTAGAGTATATTTTTTTGCAGGAAGGAGATCTGTTAGAGATGTTGTAAAAAGCTGTTAGAAACCACACCAAAGACTTTTAAAAAAGTCTTTTTGATAGGGTGAGGGCAGATGGGGAAGAGAAGGAATAAAATTTGAAATGATTATTATTAGATATGTTTGAATGGAGTTTTTAGTGTGGCTGTGAATTTTAAGACGTGCATTTTATGGATGATAGGACGTAGAGGAGCAAATGAGCTGAACCTCTATCTCGGTCTAAGATTAGTCTTGAGAGTGCATGAAAAGAGAGCGTTAGAGTTCAGAGTAAAAAAAAATATTGAGGATAATGAGAAAAGTTTTTCGGATGATGACGTAGTGCAGCTGTAGCTTTTTAGCAGCGGGATGATGGCGTCGCAAGTCGTAAACCACAGTAATAGAATGGTTTTCTGGGCAGTTAAGTTTTGTACAGGCGAGCTTCGACAGAGTTCCATCGGAAAGGCAGATAGAGGACGATGATGATTATAGTAGTGAAGTAGTGATATTGGTATGTGGAGTGGAAGTAGTGGGTGCGTAATTTAAACTCGTAAGTAGTTCCACTCATTAATGTTCGTAATGAGTAGGGCAATTATAAGCGATCAACTTTTGAGAAGGGAATTATCCTTTTCCTCATTTCTTGCATGTGCAAATACAAATTCCTCTAATCACGTACAGGGACAAGCTAAGCGGACAGAACACGTACAGAGTCCGTGTGAATGTTCGTGTCGGAGTCGTGCATATTTCATGTTTATGAATGCATCATCGGTCTATGTGCTTGTAAAGTGTCAAGTAGAAACAGGTAATAACTTCAAAAGTGCAACTTCCTAAACACTTCTACCATTAATGATCCATATATTTACGATTGCGTTTTGGGGGTTCGGCAGAACCTACTTGAGTAATGTACTTTGGCTGCTAAATACAATTGTCAAAAGCTGCTCAGGAAAAGGGAGTACCCAGTCTGGTAAAGTTGGTGAGAGCTGTGATTTGATTTTCGTAAAAGGCTGCATATAGGACTCGCATTGGGATGACTCAGTGGGCATTTATGCATGAGCATGAGAAACTCATTTTTTCAGCCTCTGATCCAAACTCTCAGAAAAGAAGACACACTCAGTGCTTAGCTTCTAAAAATGTATTGTTTGCTGTTTATATATTTTCCGAAAGGAAATACATCGCACGGGAACGAAAATTAGTGTTTAAACTAAATAGCAGGGAAGAGAGGAAAACAATTTTTGTAAATTATCACCGGTTTTCAGTTCTCGTATGGTTGGTCGGTCGTGCTATAGGGAAAAGAGCACTAATTTGCTAATAATTTTTTCTGTAGTCTACGGCGGATGACGATGTTTTAATGATGATGTTGTAGTGATACAGTGCATGAGGGTTATTCGGATGTAATCCCTCTTGCATTTCTCTCTCTCTCTCTCTTCATTTATGATATACATAATACTTGATGTAATCATCATTAACTTCTCCTCACACAGTGCACACATAACATGAGCATCGATGTATGTATGTTGAAAAAATGTTACTGTTTTTGACTGTACGACTTTCTTTTCGCACTTCTCGAAATTCTTCTCGAAAAAAAGCGTTGTGTAAAAATACGTAAGTATACGGGACTCGCACTCGACTTAGCGTGTAGATGGTATTTTGACTATCTCAACACATTTCTTTGCGGCTGAACAAAAATTCTCTATGAGCCTACCTTTAAGATTCATTATTAAAACCTGAAGTTTTTGTTTCTAGGCTAGGAACACTGACCACCACTCTATCAAAGTCTTAAATTAGCTGTGTGCCTACTTTAATAGATATTTGGACAAAGGGTGGTGTATGCACATTTTTAGCACGTAACATATATATATATCTAATTATGTTCATTCTTTATAAGTACATAATTTATTTTTACAACATAACTTAACATCATCACATAACAGTCAAAAGTTGAACTAGACATAATTTCTACACAAAAAGTTATGCGTGTAGAGTAGTAGAACATGCACTCATTGCTGGTGTAAACCGATGTGTTGAGTTTGTTCAGCAGAGGTAGGTTTTTCTGGGGAACTTAACACATATCATGTTACTCGCTAACTTTTGCTACCTGTGCTCGAAATGAAACTTGGTATTTGACTAGCAGTAATTTCTATCATTTATCGGCAGCTGGCGATAAAAGTTTTGGTAGCTGAAGCTTAGGTAATAGTGGATACTTCTAGGAAATTGTGTGATTCAGGTAGGATTGGGAGTGAGGTGATTTCTTTCTGATCATTTTTTTTTTGCTAAATTTCGTTTTTTTTTCTTTGAAGGGGAAGACGTGAGCTCTGAAATATGTTAGAAGTCATAGAATAGAATTTTTACATAGTATATAGTTGTGATAGAGTGCAAGTGCAGCTAACTGCAATCAAGTCGTCAAGTTGGCATTTTTAGCCAAGAAAAAGACGTGTCCGCTGAGTCGTGCGTGAACATCACCAGAAGAGGTTGGGATTTTCGGGATTTTTAATTTACGAAAGTCGTGTTCCTTGTTAGGACCTTTTGAGACTTGCATCCCAGTTTTTATTTCTTTTATATTGTGTTGCTTGTCCCACTTGATATTTTTTGTTGTTTTCTTCTCTCTTTGTGACCATTTAATTATTGGCAAAGAGAAAAATTACTTACTAAAAGATGAGTTTATTGTATGCGCCTTCGACTTTTTGCATTTTCCCCTCCTCCCTCCCATGAGCAATATATATTTTTTGACGTATTGTCTGCAAAATTTTATTTTACATTCAAGTATTAAAAAAATGCCAGACTTACGAGCGGATTTTGTGAAGCGCCGTGCCGTGATTTGTTTGATTTATCCTCAGTCATGATGACTCTTTAGTGGAGTGTTAGGGCATAATGTATGATGTTGCGTCTGCTTCCTTTTTCCATTGCTCAGTTTTCACATAGAGACGAAACATAATTAGATCTGAAGGAATAAGGAATACAGAAAGGAGTACACGGCAAGTTTGTGCTCAGCCAAAATATCATAATAAATAATATGCACCATGTAAAAAATTGCATAACTCTTTTCCCTTCACCCTGCACGAGCATGCCGGAGCAGAAGGGAACAAAAGAAGTGGAGTGAACAATCTTTCATGTGTACTCAAGTTTGTAAAAAAAGCAGCGTTATATGCTTTTTTTCTCTCTCTTTGAATTCTTCTGTCTGTAGCATTTCTAGGTTAAAGAAGAGAAGTATCAGATTAATAAATGATAGCGCTGTTAGCTGGGGATAAAATAAGCGCACTTGAGCGTTGTGCTACATAATAACCACAAAAGCAGTAGTGGCAACGTGATGTGATGATACTCTTTACTAACTATGTAGTGAGATATGGATAGCATATTTTTGTTTCTGTACAGGTGAAAAAAACATTGCAGAAGGAAGTAAAAAAATATATTTTTGATTGAGAGCGTTGACTCTGTCTCACTGGGAATGTGGCGTGGCGTTATGCAGTATGCAGTAATTTCACAGGCTGGGAAAGAAAGAGTTTAAATTTAAAAGTTTGGCAGTCGACAATGACATTGCATTTAGGAGTAGCGTGGAAATGTCAACATGAAAAGGAATGCGTTTTCTTCGGAGGAGAGCTTGTGGTAAATGCCAGCAGGGTAGAGGATGAAATGAGAGCGCGAAGAGAATGCTCGAAAATGATTTGCAGCTCATTTCAGTTTTCACCGGTTTTGCACTCCCGACAAGTACGTCGTGTGTCGTGTTACTTGTGAGAAAATGACAGTAACTCTTGCAGATTCAAGTTCCCATGAGTAGTTCAAATTCAGGTATGGGCTAGAGTAGAGGTTGAGTGGTGAGTTCCGTTGGATTTTTTAAAAAAAAAACGAAAATCTGTTTTCGTGTCCTGCGGTACTGATTGCTGTGGTTGGTTGATAGCTGAAAGAGGAAAGAAAACAGTCGACGCGCAGAATAAAAAAGCGTGTCTGGTGCAGACTGCAACACTGCAAAACGGATCTAACGGTTTGATTTTTTCCCGTCTGATGAGATTGTGACTGACTGCATTATTGCAATTCATGCAGGAATTTAACACGCGCAGCAGTGCAACATTGCCGAAACGCATAGGCTTAGAGTGGAGAATCGTGAGGGAGGGAGAAATAAAAAAGACGATAAAAAAGACAGGGCTGGATGACGGAAGAGAACTTGTTAAAAATGCACAATTCTCATCTACAACTGCAAGAAAAGTAGCCTATTTTTAGTTAAGGGAAGAGTGGCTGTGTGCGGAACATTTTTAGAAGAAGCAGCAGATGTATCCCATCTTCTTTATTAATAGTATTTTTTGTGATGCAGATTATGTGCAGATGTATTTATGGATTTCATAAAAAGAAGTTTTAGCTTGTGAAAAGGTTGTGAGTTTTACTTTAGAGGGAGTGCAATGTACCAACAACGATGATTGGATATTTGGATGGTTGGAAAGGTAGATTTATTTGTAGAGCGTTGATTGCCTCCCTTTTGTGTACAATGTCATGAACTTCACTCGCCCGGAAGCAGATTAGATTAGATTATTAGGATGTTAATCAGTCGAGTTATTATCATTATGCAAATATAACTTTTTTCCTGTTTGGAAATTGTCTCCGTTTTTTTTTTCAATTTTCCGTCAGGAAGACAGCAAACCTGAGAGAGAAAGAAGAGGATATGAGAAAAAAAAATAATTGAATTTTTTGCGCCGCTTTTCCTTTGAACTTTGAAATATTTATTCCAGTGTGTAGGTAGATACTGATTGTGATTTTGTGATTGAGCGTTATTTTGGAAAACCTTTAAGGTAAGACTGTGCGTGGGTGCATTGTTTTGCTGTACACTTACAAGTTTATAAGTATTTACAAGTGATATGATCTAATGATGACAGAATTGGAATGAATAAAAAACAGGATAGGATATAAAATGTTGAAGCTCGCACACGTGTGCTGTCTTTAAGCTTTTACTGAAACTAGATTTTTCAAAATGAGATTCTACATTCTATGCAATTAGGTCCATTTCTCCAAAAATGGTAATGTAAACTAAAAGTGGATTACTGTATGTACTATGAGTTAGTTTAGTGACTTGAAGAGGAATCCAGGGGAAAAAGTTGAATTTTAGTGCGCCATTCGTTGTTTACACAAAGTCGCACTTGGTGGGAGGAGGAGAAGATAGAGAGAGAGAGAGGAGAAACTGAATAAACAAGATTTACCACCACTTGAATAATAAATGATTTTAAGTTGAACAGGCAAAAGAGTCAAGTACGTTTTGATTGTGTGTGATTGAGGGACTAGGTGGGTTTATTGTTGTTGTGGTGGAGACTTTATCTGATTTCTAAACTTAATATTGCATTGTTTTAAAGTATAAAAAGTCGTAGTAAAATAGTTTATGCGTGAGTGTGCGTGTGCGGCACATGCTCATAGTATTATCAAGGGAAAACTGGTCCGGTAACATTTTTTTCTGTTGTAAGTATTGTATTGAGTATTGTACTACCACCGGTTAGGGGGTTGGTTGGGTAGCTGCATACAAAGATTGACAGGTGCTTTGATATAAGATGACTAATGAAAATATATCCCCTTTGTCCCCCTTGTCAAATTGTGTATTGATTAGGAGAGAAAACACAGAAACAAACTGGAATTGATAAGCAAGCTGGGAGGCAGTTATTCTTTTGCATTTGAACGTTAGGTGTAAGAGTAGTGGTCGTTGTGTCATTTGGTATTACGTCATATTTTATTTATAAATTCCTCTGGCAAATAGGCTTACATGGGAACATTGTCTTTTGCCAAAATAAATAGCAATCAATTGCCAAAAAGATAGAAATTAATGTCTTGCAGAAGAACGATCAAGCCCAGTCAGCATTTTTTGTTTGTTCGAACATTTGAAAACAATCAAATTTGGTCATTCCGACTATATTTGGCTTATAGGTCGTGTGTTATTGCCCAGAAAAGTTTAAAAAGGGATAACACCGTGGCTTGCATTTTGAAATATTTTTGGAGGATGCTATTTGAAAAGGTGCTATGCTATTGTGTTTGGAGCTTTCTTTCTATATGGTTAAAGTATATATTCTTGTGTGCGGACAAGACACGATGATGGTTTGCTGTCAGGCTGTCCACTTGAACAAACTAATTTATGGTTGCTGCCCTGCAACAATGCTGTTGTTAATATATGACTAATTGGGTGAAATATGATTATGTTCTAGTTAGGAAATGAATAATTATGTGGTTTAATTTGGCTTGAAAATTGATAAAGCTTTGAAAGTTTAAAGTTAGTGAAAAGTCATATAAACTAAAACTTGCAAAATGTTTTGCTCAGTATAGGTATATGTGTTTTTAAAAAAATATGTGATATAAAGAGGTATATTTAGAAGTGCATCAAGCAGCAAAGTTTTTTTCTTAAATAGAGTAACGCAGCCCGAACGAGTGGAAGTGGAACTCAGTTCCGTATCATGTTACCATTTGTTACCTCAAAGTTGGGTATGAGTAAAGCCTTCACCGCAAAACCTTGCTCGCCCACCAGCACCAGACTTCTCTCACTCTCTTCTGCTTACATATTGATGAAAGTAATCGTAACGTACCCTACCCATTCCCCGACGGATTTACAAAGTTTTACGAGAATGACTTTTCCATGGTTGCTGGTGGTGTGTAATGACGATAGTATATGGTAGCCGGTATTTTAGGGTGTTTCCTTTGCATGACATGACTCATGACTTAGTCTCTAGTCTCTGGAGGATTTTCGGAACTTGACAGTTCCATTTTTACAACGTGGCAGTGCCTCTCGGCTTTGATACCGGTGTAGTAGTGAAGAGGTGTAGCGTGTCAGAAGTTTTTGTGGGCATTGCTCATGCATTCAACTTTAAAATGCATGTGCATAGGTAGTGGAGAATGCAAAACAGTTGTTTAGTGCGGGATCTAGCTTTCTTTTTTTGGGGGTGTGGGGGATTCGTAGAGATAAGTTTTAAGTGAGGAAGGTAGAGCAAGATCCGTGCTCTGAAAACGAGGATTCCATTTGCTGAATTAGAGTAGTGAGGGGCAGAGGGACCGAGTAAGCCAGTGGGACTATAAATAAACTGCCTTTATATTCTCGTTTACTTATTTCTCCCTAGTTGTGATACACAGGCGCATTGTAGACTGGAAACCGGTGGAGAGGAGGGTAACTTGTAATGTTATTACAAAATAGCAACTTTTGTTTTTGGTCCTCTCCAATCTAAGGGTTTGCTTATAGCTAGTTTTGACTGTAAAACAGAGCCAGACCAGCAGTCGTTTACTATTTTAGTTTACAAAAGCATTTTTTTAATTAAACAAAATTATCAATTATTTTAAAATTTTAAAATTACTTACAGATTAGGTGAATGTACTTACAATGGACCCAAGAGGTTTCCTAGAGAGCTATCAGGTCACGGAGGACCCGTTGCCGATTAAGGTACTGAGGAATACTATAATTAAAGAAGAAATCCCAGGACAAGCCATCCACTGGGCTTTTGAGTATCTCGATCAGAGGTAAGATAGTCTGCCATGTGGTACTATTTGATAATTTGAATTGTGATAATTTGGCAATAATACTGGATGAACTTTACTTTAGATCATGTCCATTGTCGTTAATAAATCATATCTGCGAAAAGCTTTATCATGAAGTCAAGGAGGCTGACTTCACCCATTGTGCCGAATCATCAGAGGATTCTGTAGACCATGGAATTGTCATGGGTAAGCACAAAACACTGAGCACCTGCAACTATTCAATGTTCAATCAAAGCTAGAAAACGAGTAATTTTGTTTTTAGAAACAAGATACGAGCCACTAAAATTAATGAGAGCCGTCGTGAAGATTCTTGACGACATTTGTATAAAGGAAAAGGAAGATTATCAGGATAGTGTGGATGGGATGGTGGAACGACCGGACATGCAGCCACATGTCTTTGCAGTCTCCTATAATAACATAAAAAATTCCCGTCGCTTCATGGAAGACAGAATGACTGTTCTTCCACGAATGGACAGGATTTTTAATGTAAGTTACACCTAGAAACTATTCTTTATTTAATAATTATAATTACCTTTTCCATTGATTTAAAAAGCAAATACAATTACATATGATTTTATTTTTGCAGCTACCGACTCCAATCAGTTATTTTGCCGTGTTTGATGGTCACAATGGGTCCGAAGCTGCTGCATACGGCGCAGCCCAGCTTCATCAATGTCTAATTCAGAGCATGAGCCAATGCACGGATGTCATTGCAAGTATAACCGATGCATTTCAGCGACTTGATAACGCCTTCGTACAGAAGTGCGTTAGTGGAAAGATTAAAAGTGGATCAACAGCTGTCATGTCCTTGTTAATGCCTAATGAGTTGTACGTTGCATGGGTTGGGGACTCTCAGGCTATATTGGTTAAACGGAATGAAACGAATAATCTTGTAATTCCTCACAAGCCGGAGCGTCTGGTAAGTACAATTAGTAAATTTAACTATGATTAGATAATTTTAAAAAGCAAAATAAAAACAAAAGTTCTGAATTATTGTAATGTAGGATGAACTCGATCGAATTAGGAGTAGCGGCGGTGAGGTCTTTCAAATGAATGGAACATACCGTGTGAATGGAAATTTGGCAGTGTCACGAGCAATCGGTACTTACATTTATTGTATTACATGCAAGATTAATGTTCGTTAATCAAGATTGATCTTTAATGGTTGATTCCTTGATCTTTCTAGGCGATGCAGATGATAAGTCGCTAATCATTTCTGAACCAGATATTAAAATGTTGAATTTGGATGGTACGGAGGAGTTCTTGATTCTTGCTTGTGACGGTTTATGGGACGAAATATCTTTAGACGCTGCGGCTCATATAGTTCGTCACCAAATCGTAAATGATACGAGTAAGTCTTGCTTACATTTGGTTTCTTTAACCTGATATATTATTTAATACCTAACTAACATACATGTTGTGTTGCACTAAATGTTTAGGTAACGTATCTGCCATCAGCAATAAGCTAATCCAGCAAGCAAAGTCATGTGGTTCGACTGACAATATCAGCGTTATTGTGGTGTTTTTTGAAGCCATTGAATCCATCAAGAACAGATATGAAGGAGTTATTGGAACTGAACTTGACCTGAGCGTATTCAAAAAAGCAAGTGAGCCTGTTATAGATGGGAATTTGGACCTCGTTACGGAAATGAATGGGCATAGGAAAGACTCTGATCAGCTTGTAGATTTCTTGTCCTTCGGTAGCTCCAAAGAAAGCGGTGCACAGTTAATTGGAGATGACGGAAATCACTCTGGAGATGGTAAGTCGAAGCAATTTTTGATTTTTTTGGCGTGACAGAGGTTAGTGAAAACGGGATATTAATTTAAGAATTTTCGCTTACAGACATAATAATAAAGAAGGAAGTGGAAGAAGTCTTGAGTGATGCAGAATCAGATGATGAGTGGCAGTTTGAGAAACCTAATCAAGATCTAAATTCGACTCATGTAATTACAAATAACACTTTTGTGGATAATCCCTTCAACGTCGAAACAGGAGAGTTAGTGGATATGGGATCTGAACCAGTTGCATGTGTTGAGCAAACATTTACCGTGTCAAACGACCAGCTTCCAGATAACTCAGCGGAGAGCTTCAACCCATTTTATACTACTGGAGAAGTTGCCGAAGATAATGTGTTTGCGTATAATGCTGATACTGTCGAAGAAAACGTTGACAAATCTACTGATAGGACCGCACAGAATGTTGCGGACTATTTTAATCCGTTCTCTGGTGAGGAAAGAGTGGTTCAAGGAACTCTGTGGGCCTTCCCGGAAAAAGAGGACGCAGGTCAAAGTGGAAATGATACTTTACAGGATATTGGGAATCAATCACCGGACGTAGGCTTAGTCACAAGTGAGGAGTTGTTAAATAGCACGACTAACCTTCTGGACGGGAATCTGAACGTCGTTTCTTCGGAAATTGATACTACAAAAATTAACTGCGAGGAGGTTGTGGCTACAACAAATGGTCGCAGAACTCCACTGGACTTGGAATCCCCCAATGAGCCACCACCGTTAACTGAGATCGTGAACATCGTAAAGGAAGATGAGACAGAAAATACTACTGTCAGTGAGCCTGTCATTGAGCAGGTCAAAGATGTTGCAGATAACCCCTTCAACATCGAGACTGAAGAGGCTACTGTTACAGGAACGGAGCAGCATGGAATTATTGAACCAACAATTGATTTGGTAAATGGACAGCAGGCAGAGAACGAGAAGGCTGAAGAACATTTTGAAATTCAAGTAACTCCAGTAATTGATGAGATTGTAAATACAGCAGTCAATCTTCTGGGCGAGAATCTGAACGTCGTTTCGTCCGAAATTGATGCTATGAAAATTGAGTGTGAAGAGGTTGTGGCTACAACAAATGGTCGCATAACTACCCCAGACTTTGAATCCCCGATTGAGCCACCAATATCCGAGACCGTGAACGTCGTGAACATCGTAAAGGAAGATGAGACGGAAAGTACTTCTATCAGTGAGCCTGTCATTGATCAGGTCAAAGATGTTGCAGATAATCCCTTCAACATCGAGACTGAAGAGGCTGCAGTTACAGGAACGGAGCAACATGAAATTATTGAACCAACAATTGATTTGGTAAATGGACAGCTGTCAGAGAACGAGAAGGCTGAAGAAAATTCTAAACCCCAACTAACTTCAGTGAGTGAAGAATTGATAAGTAGCACGACTAACCTTCTGGATGGGAATTTGAATGTCGTTTCATCGGAAATTGATACCACGAAAATTGACTGTGAAGTGGTTGTGGCTCCAACAAATGGTCGAATAACTCCACTCGACTTGGAATCCCCCAATGAGCCACCACCGTTAACTGAGGTCGTGAACCTCGTGAAGGTATCCGAAAATGAGACGGAGCTACGATCGAGTACTTCTGTCATTGATCAGGTCAAAAATGTTGCAGATAATCCCTTCAACATCGAAACTGATGAAGCTGCAGTTGCAAGAATGGAGGAAAATGTAATCGTTGAGCAAAAAATTGAGTTGGTGAATGGGCAGCGGTCAGAGAACGAGAAGGCTGAAGAAGATCATCAAGTAGCCCCAGTTTGTGAGGAGTTGATAAATACTACAAATAACCTGGATGGGAATCTGAACGTTGTTTCCCCCGAAATTGTTACTACGGCTAAATCGAAGGCACCTGCTCCGAAAACAAAGAAGGCTCCCGTTAGCACAAAACCGGAGGTACCTGCTTCAAAAACAAAGAAGGTCCCAGTTACCACTTCTCCGGTAGCGAAGAAGCCTGCACCAATGAAGCCTGCAGTTGCACCACCACCTAAAGCTCCGACAGCAACGAAAGTTGCCGCAACAAAATCCACAACAGGAGTAGCAAGTGGACTGACTAAAGCAACTTCAGCCACAAGCCGTACCGCTGGTAGCGTTCCAAGCAAGGCACCACTTGCAAGGCCACGACCTGCCCCAGCTACAACTACTGCGGCAGCCCCAAGGGCAACCAGACCAGTTACGGCTACTGCGACAGACCTCAAAAAAACCACGCCAGGTACTGGAACTGCGACTGGCCTCAAAACATCTAGACCAGCTACTGCTACTGCGACAGGTCTCAAGAAAACTACGCCAGCTACTACTACGGCAGCAGGCCTCAAGAAAACCACGCCAACCGGTACTACTGCTACTGGTACAGGTCCCAGGAAAACCACGCTAGCTAGTGCTACCGCGACAAGCCCCAAGAAAACCACGCCGGCCACTACTAGTGTAACAGGCCCTCCTAAGCCTCGCCCAAGGGCTGTTGGCCCCACGGCTGCGAAACCAGCTGCCACCACAACTAAATCTACAGTCAACCGTCCAGCTGCAGTCCCCACATCGGCAAGATCAGCAACCGCACCTAAAACTACTACTGTTACAAGGACTGATACAAGGACTGATACAAGGACTGCTGCAAGAACAATTTCTTCTAGAGTTACTCGTACCATCGAAAGCAAAGTCAACGGGGCGCCACCAAAGGGAAATGATAATTCAAATGAATAATGCAAAAAGTTATCATTTTTTCTTTAAGTATTAAGGCATTGGTCTAATTTCCCTTCATTTTTTGCAAAATTTAACTGCACATTTTATAAATTTGATTAAGTAAAAGGTATTTTTAAGCACTGAGTTTAGAACCTTTTCTAACCCAACGAGAAGATAAAAAGGAATATTAATGTTAACTGTTGTAACACCTTACCTTACTTACCTACTCGAGGTCGTGAGCCTGTTAGGGTCCCAAGTTTTGTATTGGTATCGATTTTAGAAATTTATGCACCTCTCAATCCCTACTATTCCCATATTTGTGTGTTTCACGAATGCCTTAATACTTAGAACGAAAAAAGTTGATAACTTTTCACATTATTCGTTGCCTTTTTGTATCGTGATTTCGCCTGGCTCTAAAACAATAGTAACTAAGAAGTAAGGTTTAAGGTTGTAGTGCAGATTTTGCAATTTTTTCATTTCCATGAAATAATTATTATAGCATATAGCAATGTAGATTTTTTAGTGCGTAAGAAGTTTAAAAAATGCTAAAATATTGTTGCAAATACTGCTTTTACCTGATTAACATGCGCAAAAAATTACTTATTCAGATCGCTGACGTTAAAGTATTATATGTACACAGCTGGCTTTGCGTAAGGTACTATTTGAAAAGTCACGTCTCGCTTGATGATGTAAGTCAGCAAACAAATTTTTTGTATGTTTTTAAAAGGAAGATTTTGCTATTCTCTCACTCAAACGGTGCACCCAAGTCTTCAGCTATAATAGACACGTAAAATGTAATAATAATTGGATGGTCGCTAGTGACTTTAAAAAATTTTTGCCAAAAAGTAATACAGAGCAGTCTTTATAAGAAATTAAAAATCCCGATGACTAAATCTGGGAAAATACTTTCTGTTCAATTATTCAAGATACAAAGCAATGAGAAAAAGTGAACTAGTGTGAACTCTCTCGCCTTTTATCAAAAGAAATTTTCTTCATTGAGATACAGATTTATATAATACTCAATCTGCTTAAATATGTAAATGAATTAGCCACAGTTTTTATACGTGTCTATTTTTATACCGCCATTAAACAACTACTAAAGATTTTAAAAAAATTAATTAGTGGTCTTCCCAAACCGATTATAGAAGGAGTAGTAAAAATGATGATTGCAAAAACTTATTGGCGGATTGATTAGAACTGCTGCAAAAATCTATTTGTGTAGGAATTCTTTTGTATTCTCTTAAAAATTGAGCGCTATAACTGTTACCATAATGAATATGATGCTCTGCTTTTGTACATAAGTGTACTACCACTGTAGTGTAAATTCTATGATTTTACTTTACTATGCCGGAGCAATATATAGAGATATGAAATGGAAGTAGGGCTAATAAAAATTAAATTGTTCTTTTTAAAAATTGAAATCATATACCAAGCATAAACAGAATTGAATGTAGTGTTTCCGGGGATTTTTTACGGAATTCGGTGTTATTTCTATGCTTTAACGTTTGTGTTTTGTACATTATTTTAATTAATTTTAATTGTATTAATAATATTATCTTGTGTTTGGTAGTTTTTTAAATCAGCAATCTGCTCCATTAGTATCTTTTTTTTTCTTTTTCAAATTGGTTACCATGGATCTCTGCAATTTAAACTTGATATGTAATGAATACGAATAATTATATAAAGTGTAGTAATGTCAATTTAATGCTTTACAAATAAAAGCGATAAAAATGGCAAAAAACATAATAGACGTTCAACTTATTTTTGCATTACTAGTTCAAAACCTTAGCTTTATTGTGCACTTTAAAAAATGAAAAACAAAAAAACCTACGGAATAATAATGATGAAATTGATATAGCACGCATCAAATAAATTACACTTGTTTCTCCTGCATTTATATTCTAAATAAATATATCCACGCAAACATTCAGTCTTGAAAATATAGGAGGAATGGAAGTAGTAGCACGGAGAAAACAATTTTATCAATAACAAAACCTTTTTTCTTAGACGTAAAAGGCAGTGATAGTGACGACGACATTCAAATGTTCTACTATAAATAATACAATTTATGTCTGAAAACAGTACAACAAACATTTTTAATTTTTGTTAAGATACGAGTTGAAATTCCATTGTGGCGGTGGAGAATAATTTTGGAGTTTTAAGGTGACAGCATTATATAATATAATAATAGTAATTATGATAACATATGAGAATCAATAATAGTGAAACTGATTGCATTTTTCATCAAGAAACATCACATTGACTGAGCTTGGTTTTTCACTTGAAAAAAATAATAAACACGCGCTTTCTAGCAAACCATATGACTTTAGGAGAGTGTACAGTAACAGTTCCGAAATTGTGTGGCGTGGCTGTACTAACTGGAAAGTGGAGCTATACATTTAGGCACTGCCACCATCTGCAGAGCCACCACCGGCAGAAGAGTCAGTCGAACTGTTGTGCTCAACAATTACTTCGGGAAGGACGTTGTTATCAATTTCAGCAGAGTCCCCTGTGTTTTGGACATTCTCGTCGATGCGAGGTGCACTAACGGCATCATACTCTGACTTAAAATTCGGATCGTTCGATGTTACGGTATCGATGATATCATCCCATATCTTAAACCTTTCATCTGTTACATAACCGCTAAAGAGCTCAGCAAAGATAGCTGCTGGGGACATGAAACCATCAGTGATGTCTCCTCCGGCTGCTCCAATCCTGTAAATTTTATATACAATACGGTTTAAAACAGTTTCAAATAAGTTTTTAAAAGTAAAATATTTAAATAATTTTATCGTTATATCATTAAGTACTCAGTATTTTCCAGGCCTGCTTCCTCACTCCAAGAACTATTTTGACCTTCTTCAGTTCTAGCAGAATCCGGTAAAGGGGCAGCCGCTTCTTCTTGATCACAACTATTTTCTTCCAAGTTCACCGCTGTAGAGTTCGTTTCCACCTACGTTAAAATAAATTATTAAGTATTCGTTCTGGAAAAGCAGTGACAAAAATGAAAATCTATAACTGTCTAAACACCTCTGAGTCAGCAGAGGACTCTGATCCAGATGCGCTGTCGGAACTGGCATCCTGCTCTAGTTGCCTATTTTCACGGGATGGATGAGACTGAGCTCGATTTGGAGTGCTTGTTACAAGTGCCAAATCAGTAATAGGAACTCGAGCTAAATGTCGACGACGTGGCACCCTTGTCGTTTCTGCATCTCTTTGCTTGGAACGATTTTTTGCTTGCAAATCCGTAATGTACCAGTTTAGATCCTTGCACTTTTGATAGAAGGTTGGAGGGCGTACGTCAAATCTATCAATTGCATGACAGATGACATAGCATATACATAATAAAATAAACATATACTAACTCCTCTTTTGAACGTGTACACTAACCGCAATTTAATACTATCTGTAGCCCTATCCAGAAAGCCCTCAGTCTCTAACAAGTCCAGACGGAAAAAACGATTGTATCCCCAACATTCGCCAACTTCAAAATCCGACGCAAATTCCCTCATCATGTTTTTGGAAGTGTCATTTGAGATCTGATAAATCATTTCAATGCGATATTCGTATCTGGAATATCAAAATGAGTAAAAACGGTTCATACACTTGTATAAAATGTAGTATATAATATAAACAACGCATATTTGTATTTACTTTGCTGCTTCTGGGGGACCGTTTGATAATTCGAGAAAAACTGACAAGAATGAGCCACGCACAACCCCATTTCCATCCGGGTAAACTTTCAAGCGCCAATCCAACCCATTGATTGAAAGTGGGTCTGAATAGAATGGATCACCTTTGCGACGTAGAATTGAGAAGCCGCGAATCACGAAAGTTTTGCTATCATAATTCGGCACTAACTCGCTGATTTAAAGAAAAATAACCCCATTAACTACCATACTGTAGGCACACTGTAGGCACACATGTAATTACAACTCGTCCAAATTACCTTTGAAAATCGGGCAAAACTGGAGCAAGTGCGAATGTGCTTTTGGAAATTGTATCCTGAATAGCCTTTAGAATCTTGGTGCTCTGACGAATTAAATCACTCTTGCATCCGGAGCTTAGCTTGTGTTCAATCTGAATTGCAAAAAGTAAAATTTAAGTAAAATAAATCAAAACATTGAACAATCAAAAAATTCAAAGTAAAACTACAGTTATGAGACCTCCCGTAACAAGCACTCGATATCTTCAGATTTCCGAGTTAAGTGACCTTTTTGGTTGACAAGTGTAGTCAATTTATTCTTCAGCTGAGCATCAAGTCTATACAAATAATAAAATAAAAAATCAACCAAATAACTACTTTACTTAAAAATTTTACTCTGAAGTAATTTCTCGAACCAACATACCTGGCAATCATTAGCTCAACAGCGTTTCGAATTTCCCGAACACGCTGGTCTTTAGCGGTACGCACGAGTTCAATGTTCTTTTCAACGTCCTGAACGGAACTAATGATTTCCATGAAGCGTCGACGAAGAATTGTGACGTGTTCCTTGATTTCCTGACAATGCTGAATGTATATTTCATCCAACGGCTTGAATGTATGACCAGCATGATTTTGACTCCATAGAGCACACTCATGACAGATGCAGCATTTGCAAGTGTCGCAGTAAACTGATAGTTCCTCTTTCTGATGAGCAGAGCACTTTTCCATTGAAATCAATTCTGGTTCCCCTGGAGTTGATGAAGCAGTCAACGTCTTGGCCGGCATGGATTGTTGCAAAGAATCCAACTGCTGATGAACTTCTTCCGCCCATCGGCAAACCACAAGGTCATTGACCCGCAAGTTGGCCCTGCAATGAGGGCACTGAGCTCTTGTTTCCGTTAGCCAACGACGAATACAGTGATTACAACATAACTTGGAACAATGGGGACACATCCGAGCATCCCGTAAGTTCTCCATACAAATAAAGCATCGAAATATCTGGACCAAACTCTGCAACCACAAAGTACAAAACTCATTAGTTAGCACTACCATAATAAATTATTCACACAATTTGTCTTAAACTAAAAAAACTGCAAAAAATTACCTCTACGTTTGGCTCCCTTGAATTCATCATTATTACGGCTTCAACTATAAAACAACCAATTATTAATTTCAACAAAGATAGCACAGACCAATAATCAGAAATTATAAAAATTATCTACTTTGTGCACGTCCTCTTCAGATGGTAGATAAGTGGGGTGACTGTACCCTACCCCAAGTCAAGTCCTGCAACATTTACCAAAATTACCACAATTAAAATTTGTGATCGCCTCTAATAAATTCACAACTACCAATCCCTGTTTGTTATTTTTGATCAGCTGTTTCCCTACTTAACCTTTCAAAATATAAAATATTCTTAGTTCCTGTCAAGATATCATTCTTGTTAACCTCTAACCTGATTAACCTCCATCCAACTACTTACTTTTTAAATATAATTAAACTTAAAATGAAAAATTAACCTTACCTTTCTCCCTTGAGTCCCTTCTCTCCAATTAATAAAATATATTTACAACTCCCTTCACAACACTCTATTTACCACCTTCTATAGTAATTTAAATATCTTCTTCAACTCTTGTCCCCTGCCAAAATCCAATTAGCGAAAACGGGAAGTAGCAAACAAGCCATGTTTTCACAGCTGTGCCTACTTCATCTTCTCACTGCATTCCTGCAGTCAACACAGAGAGGGACCCACCACAACAAAATATTTTTTTTGCCGCAGTTAAATTAAGTCAATGCTACAGCTCTCAAGCCCAAACACAAAAATTTGCCAATTTTAAACTCGTCGTCTGTCTCTCACTCCTCGAAGCGTAAACCAGCGATTTTTAATGCAGAACAGAATCGGGCACAAAAAAAATCTGAATGTGGCTGAGCACTACATTACCACAAGCAGCTGCAGCTGTACCAATAACAAAAAGAATCCAAATCCCCTCTGCGTTCGCTTTTTCTAGCTCTTCTCTTCTCATTTCCCTGCTGAACGGGTGAGCGGTGCTGGTGTGGTTTTTGCTGAGACATGACAGCCAAGCCAGAGAGCTCCCTGCATATTATTTTTTTGCATGTATGTACCTTTTTTCCTATGTAATTTTTGCAGACTGTGATAAATATATGATGGTGATGATGATAATAATGATAAGTAAGCTGCATATAGAGCTACCTGTACGATCAAATTTAGATAAGATTTTCGAAGGATAACTATTTCAACTATTTCTGATTAGCAACGAGATCGAAGGAGCCGCAAAACAGAATAGTGAATAGAGGCGCTGCTGCGCTGGCGCTTACCGCCTGTGTAATATGAGCAGGGCAAGGAATAGTGCAATATTGTGCTTGCATTTTGTGCTTTTTGTGCATTTTGCTGCATATAGATAAAATGGGAGTAGTAGGTCCCGTAACAGCAGAAAACAGTACTTTGTTGCACTTTTTTTAAAAGTGCGTTTTGGGTATACAACATAATGTATGAAAAAAAAATGTATGAGTATTCCTCGAGGTATATGCGAAGAAGGTGATAATTGAGGAGAGTAGAAAGTTTTTCTTTTCTTTTGTTAGCACTTTTTATTTCAGTCGCAGTTTCGTAGAAGTACCTACCCAGGATAAGTGCTGATGATAATAATGAGAGAGGGAGGCGAAGGAAAATTGTTAGGTTGTGAAGCTTATCGCAGAAGTGGAAGGAGCTACCTAAAAGACCTAAGAGAGAGTAGGTACCTGAAGAAATGATATGTACAGAAGAGCACAATATGCTACTTACCTATTAATATGATTTTAGGTTTCATGGAAAATCATTCAAATTTATGGCTTTTGCTTTAATGTATTTTGTATTTTATGATTATATGCATTTAAGATTTTGTGGTGGACTTGGCTTGTCAGTATATTTTTGGTCACCCTGCTCCCTTTGTTTTTGTAATAATTTTGTAATTAAGAAGGTGTACCTTTATTTTCGTCATCAGTCAAAATTAGTAGTTATTGAAGGCAAGTTTAATTTAGAAGGTTCCTCCGTAAGTTTAACCGTAACGGATAATTTAGTAATAAGATGGCTACTGCTGGATATTTTTCCACTCCAGTACTAGAGGACCATGGAGTGACAGCTCGTAGGACGTTAACTCTTTCGCAACTGGAAGGCACTCCAGTGGGGGATCAAGACAAGAATCCGAAGATTCAACTGTGCTTCGAAATTCGGAAAGTGGATATTGCTAATAAACGAGCGTTGAAACGGTAACTGGAGCTTTTTAAATCCATATCGATTACAAAGTAAGTAAATATTTTGTAAATAAGGGAATTGAGTAATTTCCTTTTATTTAGGAGCCATCAACTTGTACTGGAAATCGCCGTTATAAGTCTTAAAAATCTTCCAAAGCGAAGTGAAGTGAAAAGGGGACCTAATCGAACCTTCGTCAAAATCCGGTTGGTTCCAGGTGATGTAATCCACTCGACAGAATTGAAGATGGACGAGAACAACGCGGAAATGGTGAATATGAGCTTTATGGAAGTATTCGGATTTCCTCTGAATAATATCGACACTCTTCACGGAAAGTCAGTGGAGGTGCTTGTCTGTGACAAGAAAATGACTAGAAATTCAATGATTTTTGGAATGGCTAATATCACCGACTTGCACGAATTTCAAATTCAGAAGCCTGTAGTCAAATGGTACAGTCTCACAAACACCATCGAGGAAGAGCTTGATGACCCTGAAAAACCTTCTAAGCAGTCTAGGAAAAAACAATTAGCTTTTTAATTAAAACATCTTGATTTGAAGCGTTAGCGATCAATTTATTCCAAGTGCCCTTATAGGCTTTTTACTCTGTGCAATTTTATTTATTTGATGTGATTTTACCAAGCATTAGATACTTGGTATTTTGTATTTTAGCTATAAAGTTTCGATGTCGTAATATGTCAAACGTAAGCCATAATCTTGTGATAATTGTGTGAATAAAAACTGAAATAGTGTAAGAAAAGGAAAAATGCAAGATATTCTATCTCCGCAAAAAATGTCATTATTCTCATATTCAATGCAAGGTCTCATATTACCCTCACATCGACTAAGCAAACGAAGAATTTTGATCTGAAAACTGCAAAAAAGTTGTGCGAAATAATCGTCTTATTCCAAAAGGCCCTTCATAGACCCAACACAACTACTAAAGAGTTCTTAGGGGATTTACGTTACAAGGACTTAATTTTAATGTTAATAGATAAATCCGAGTCAGTTTCTTGGTTTAGTTTACAGGTCTAAAAACTCCAGTTTGTTCATTTATGCATTTGCAGAAAGGTTGTTGCTCCGGAGGGATGTATCTGTCACCACTTCCAACATTTTAGATGAGAATTTGATGCCAAAGCTTTTTGCGGTCTAGAGGAGAAGAAACCTGAGATGATATAATTATGACATTATGCCCACAGTAACAAAGTAACAACTCCATTCAGCTGTTTTTTTTAGAAAATGTCAATTTTTATTAATTACTTAGAAAAGTCGTCCTTGTATTGTGTGGCTCAATTTGTGTGGAATTGTACATATTTTTAAAAGATATCAACAACATTTAGCATAATAATTATTTTTAATGTGTATAAATTAGTATGCTATGTTCATATATATTTATTCAACTAAACTATCCATTACTTAAATGCTTGCTTAGTTAAAAACTAGATGTAAAGAACTAAAAAATCTATCATAAAGGGATACGTTTTTAATAATCAGTTTTTAAAGGTGTACATGGGCGAGAGGAGTGGTGAACAATATTTTTTATGTAGCCTTATTTAGCAGAGTACAATTACGCTATTGGTATCTTTTAAAGATTTAACTATCAACATTTAGTTATTTAGTTATGTCAACACTTCATTAAAAACTCAGTTCTCGAAACCTGTATATAAATGCATTGCCCTAGAAACAGTATCCTTAGAAACATATTTTTTAAATAAATTTTACCACCTCTTCTACACTTAGCACTTCCTTATATAAGATTCTTCTCAAGCAAAGGCAAATGAAAGGTGAGAAGGTGATGTATTTTTTTACTGTATTTTGTTTTACATTATTGCATTGAACCAAGTGCATTCAAACGGTTTACTTTTCTTCCAGTTACGAAAAAAAATTCACAAAAATCTTTTAAAAATCTCTTTTAAAAAGTCACCTCCAACGCGTGGATAGTCATATTATGTATATATTATAGTTTAAAAAGTGGATTATTTTTTAACATGCTACATACGGACTCTAAATAAAAATTCGTTTCCTTTCTTATACTGAATATATAGACTTAAGACTTTAGACGAGACTTTTATGCTGGAATCATTCCTACCAAAGAACCTTGAAAGAACAAAAATGAGAGTAAGCTGATGTAAGTATAGTTTAAAACTACGCTACAACCGGTTAACAATAATGAATTATCATAGGTTTTTTTATAGACACCATCGTATTAACATTTCGTTGGCACATTGCATAATAACTTGTTTCCGTATAGGTTTTTTTGTATTCCATTTTCCTTTGCCGGGTTTCATCTTCTGTCATCCTCATACCACCGTATGCTTTTAAACCCTGGATTGACTTGAACTGAATGTAATCTTAGAAAGAGAACTTAGAAGCTTACAAAAAACCGGGCAGTTTCTTTTTAAGTCCAGACAGGGAAATGTAATTGTAAACGTATATCAATGTTCGCAACCGCCACTGAATTCAGTTCAGAACGATTCTTTTAAAAAAAAGATTTCTTTTTTTTTTTGCAATTTTGCAGTAACTAAGACCCATTCCAAGATATTCTTTTCAGATGTGCTCATTGCAATTTTTTCCTTTGTGCCTCTGTCCCTGTTGCCTGAGTTAAAAATGTACAACGTCAACAGTTAAAAGTGCTGTATAGTTAATTGAGCATTTTTGTATGAATATTACAGTAGGCATTCTTTTAATTAAATGCTCATTTTTTAAAATGTACATTGTATCACGGACATTGTACTGGTAGTGATGAAAAATTGAAAAGCTGCACGCAACTCAATATGCTTGGAAGGGATCTTCTAATTTCTACAAAAAGGAAAAAACCGGACCTATAGTGTCGAACCCAAAATCCAATCACTGCGCACAAGCGTTACAATACAGAATATTTTTTTTTCAAAACTGTACAGCGCCTCTTTTCATACTGTAATTACTGAATCTCTCTCTACTATTTACGAATTTAATAGCAATATATATAATACCGTGCAAGGAGTACATTTGTAGTTAAGTATAATGTATATAACAGCAAATACAACTTTATCAGTTTATCGTTTTCCCAGTAATAATAACAATAAGGTTTTTACATACAATATCACGAAAGCTATAGTAAATTAATCTTTTTAATAAAAGTTTTTGTTTCATTTCTGTTTTTTCTTCATAGTATGGTCACACCAGATATGTTGCTGAGAGAGTAGAAAAAATTTTAAATATTTTTTTTGTATTAAAGTTACGTAATTTCTTTTAAACGTCGTACGTCATCGCTGAGTTCTTCACAAATACTTTTTTCAAATTTTTCATTCTCTCTGTATAATCAATTTTTTAACACCGGTTTTTCTCACATCTCCCCGTCTTTTCTCACAGTCCAGTTTACAAATTAGCCATTTAAAAAGTATTTCACTTAAAAATATAAATATTAAATTGCAAAAAAAAACAGACATTAAAAACGTCACTGTTTTCCACCACAAATGTTTTGTGAACAGTTGACTGGCACATAATGACTAGCACTCAAGAAGAGATTCTTACTTAGTAATACAATTCAATTCGAACCGGGAAAACGGAAAGTCGTAAAGATTCTTTGTAATTATATTTCTTTGTAGCGTATCAAACGCTAAAAAATGCAGTGGTTTTTAATTACATAGTAAAATACACTATACAAATTCACTTGTTACCGGCCTAGACATCAGACAGAGCAGGTTTGTTTAAAGACTTTTAAAATTATTTCAGCCTGCTAGTTGTTGTGACAAGTTATTCACATTTTCTGTATACCCAATAGAGAAACAAAAAATATCAGCAAGCTAATATTGTGGTACCTTTGCAATTAATAAAAGTTAACTAAAAGGTGTAGACGCTCTCCTTTTTCCTAGGTGTAAAAGCGATGACAGCGTGTCCTCTTAAATTTTAAGGAACCGTCGCCAAATTTTAAAAATGATGTCTTGCTGTTTTGGTAGGCGCAGGATAATCTACTAAATTAATTACCATTGGCAGAGCGATTAACCACTGGAGAATTTTTAGAGTTCTCCGAAAAACCTAGGTCTGTTCCATAGATCTTCCCTGCCTTTCTTGCCATACTACTTAACAGCTCCAGAGACGTCTTATGAGCGGATCGTAACGATAGTGCCCATTCGTTCAATCCGATCTCGTCCTAATAGCATAAATAGCATTAGAGTACAGGAAGTGAGGTAAAAATAACTGCCGTGGCCACTAAGATAAAAAAATTAGTACTTACTGGGCTGGTGATGACAACTTTATTTTGATCTTTCATTTTTATTACGATAGACTGCTCGTTTTTGACGGTTATCATTTCTCCCGCAACCTCATCAACACAGTCCATAAATACTAACTCAGGTTTTGTACTTCCAGAGTCTGGGTGAAGTTCTAGTCTGTTAGGAGGAAAAGAAAAAGTTTTAGTGTATGGAACGCTGATATTATATCGCCTGTCCAAGGTGTACGATTCCAGTAGCTGTAACAACACAAACAAAAGTTCTCGATTGAAGAGACGATACAATCAATAGCGTAAACTGTTTATCTCCACTCCCATACCTTGATTCCTTTCGTATCCTCTTCGTCAAAGGAACCAATATCGAAAGCATCCGCTGCGTTCACTTCACCACGGGGAGGAATGAGCGGTGGTGGGTATTTTTGGAGGTAAACTAATTGCCAGTCTAAGCCCTTAAAAAATGAGTGCTCCTTCACCTCATCAGCCCTGCAACGACAAACGAAAAGAGATTGCACCTCTTTCCTTTCCACAAAAGAAAGGCAGAAAAAAAGAAGAAAATTGCAAGCTAAGCATATTCTTCATACCCCTTTCCTTTGCACCCTAACCGCTTGTCTACATCTCTCATAAGGAGACCTTCCAGTAGGGACCTTAGCTCTGGTGAAAATGATTCAGGTAACTCCACATTCTACAACAGCAATATTGTCAACATCACTTACTCTCTTGATTGAACAAAGCAGATAAGTTAACAAAGCGTAAAAAAAGTCTTTACCATGGTTAAGGTCATCCTATCAATCTCATGTTTGTCTTTAGTTTTGTGTTGTCTGAAAGGACTGTGTCCTTTGAGGAGCTTGTATAGCATACAACCAAACGAGAACCAGTCTGCACTCGAGTCGTAGGCAGTTCCTTTTGACAAGACTTCGGGAGCCATGTAACCGTGAGTGCCTCTGTTTAACATCAAGCAAAAAGCATACAAGTACATGCATTCCATTCCAAACCATTCCAAAAATTTATTTTTTTAGGCATACACGCTAGCGTGAGGTTTCTTCTTCGAAAAGTCGCAAGCCAATCCCAAGTCCGATATTCGAACGTGGCCATGCTCATCCAGAAGAATGTTAGCTGGCTTTAAATCTCGATATACTATATACCGCTTATGCATGTGTTCCAGTCCTAATGTTTCGTCACATAAAAAAGAGTCGCTTGATTAAATCTCCAGCTGACCATGAAAAAAGGTGACTGCTAACGGCCCTAAAAATACATATAATCTCACCTAGAATGACTTCCGCAGCGTAGAACCGCATCTCCTGCTCATTAAAAACGCCATGCTGGGAAAGATGGTAATGAAGATCACCGCCATTCATGAGGTCTAAAATGAAACACAGTTTGTCCGTGGTATGGAAGGCATACGTCATGCATACAATGAAAGGACAGTCCGCCTGTAAAAAAATATTTTGAGAATGTTCATTTTTTTTCCTGAAAACACTCCAAAAAGCAATATTCCCCCTTAGCATCCTCTCACGCCACTATTTACCTTACAAAATTAAAAATACCCAGAACCCCTGGCCTGTCCGTTGTTTTTATAAATCGCTCATATCATTAATTATGGATAATATAAAAAATACTTTGGGGATACGCGCACTAATACTTTGGGGATTAATGCAAAGGGAAGGTGAGACAGCTTTCTGGAAAGGAGAGCAGAGAAAAGAGGCCGTGCAGATAAATGGCTTCTTCACTACACATCTTAATTTTTTACGTGGAGCCCATTTTCTAATGCATAAGCAAGGCCACTCTCTGTCTAACAGTGTCGTGTCAAGTACTAGACTTCACTACTACTCCCTTTTCCCCCTTTCCCTTCCTTTCCCACGTACTACTAAAGCACTTAATTATGAAGTTGTGCTCTTTGAGAGCTGAACACTTACCCCGGTGCTGACTAGAGAGAGCATGATTCGTTCATTCAGGGCAAGAGTTTCTCCTTGTTTCATTTTAATACGCTTCTTGTCCAGACATTTCATGGCGTACATTTTTCCAGTGTCAGCCTTCCGACAGCCATAAACCTCGCCGAACCCACCACGTCCAATAATACGATGAACACTGAAGTCATTCATTGTCAACTGAAAAACAAAGGATTGATGAAATGCCCGCTCATTTGTGAAAGGGAGAGGACAGGTAGAAAAACTGAATACTTTTTATACTTTTGTAGCAAACGTTTTTACCGAAATATTCAGCTCCAAATTTTTCCACTGACAGAAACGAGTATATTTGTCACTAGAAAAAGTCAAAGGTTAAAAAGTCTAAAAAGTCGCGAAACATTGTCTTTAAAAGGTTATCACGTAGTCATACTAGAAAATACGTCTATATACCTTTCAAGAAACTGCCTAAATGGGTCACCACGTAAATAATTAAATATTTCGTCGATATACGGCTGAAAGAGAAGAAGCGAATAATTCATTTAGAGCCTGCCCATATTTCCCATATATATTTAAGTTGACAAACGAAATTTCCAATATTACCTCAAAGAGATTTTGAGGGACATCACTTTTAATTAAATGCTTTTGAACATGGTCTACGGCTTCTTTCGTAAAATTCTGTAATTAGAAAGACGAGCATGCACTTAAAATTTCCTCTCGCTTCTGGCGCCGTCGTTCCTATTTTTTACCCCAAAAAATTAGTGTGTCGCTCCAACTTACATGTGTATGTGATAGCAGTTCTTTCATTATAAAATTATCATAAATTTCCCTAGCCGCTTTCCTTCGCTCCTCTACCGTTTCCATTTTCTCGAATTTTTTAATCTGGAATTGGAACACAAGCAAAAAAATGTTGTAATGCGTCATTTCCTTCCTCCCTCCGTTCGCATCAATTTAACGCTTGCTTACCTCTTCATAAAATTTTATCTGAGGTATTGGCTCCTCAACTACATTCTCACAGAAGTCTTTAAAGAGGAGATAGCCTGCAAAGAATAGCACTCATTTTACATTTCCATTTTAGCGAGAAAAAAAGCTTAAACTACCTTATACTACGCAGTAGTGCACACCACACCAGCTTACCTAGCTTCTGACCGAATATTTTGTCGAAAGTGACGTCTCCCTTCTTCTCCAAGTATTTGTGCATAACGCTACGAACACTGAAAACAAATAAACACACAAAATTCATTGTTTCCATCAAATAGCTCGTTTTCCGTTGCATTGCAGATGCACAAAATGAAACCGAAAGTGTAATTGCCCTAAAAATATAACATGGCATGCTTCATATAGTCTGGACTGGAGCGTATCACCTCTTTAACTTTCACTGCACAAGCCCGTTTCCATTTCTTCAACCTCAGCTAAAGTTCAATCATCACCTCATTACCATACTATTTGCATGATTTTCCTAAACAAGGAAAAGTTCAATTTTCCCCGATAGAGACAGGTAAGCTCTCCCATATATCATTCGTGACATATTTCCTCTTCTTTCTACCTTCTTCCCTTCCGGAATTTTCAGTCCGTAGTCCCTCGCTCGCATACATTCTTTCGCTTACTTTCACTGGCATTGGTAGCTGAAGTGGAAAGTCGCTTTCCAAACTTTTCTCTTTCGACTAGTATGTAAACCACTTGAGGTTACAACAATAAAAGCTCGTAAACGTCGCTAACCCAGGAGGGCTCGTAAATTGGGCATGACAACTTCATAGCAGTGCAGTGGTGCTATCAGTGTGGCGCTAGCCAAACAAAAAATTTTATTTTCTCGTAAAGGTGTGCCCTTCGTTTACGACATGCCATGTTTTCTCCTATCACACCATAAAATTAGTGAGCGAGTGTTGACATGCATGTGGCATTTCCCTGATTCCCTGTTTCACTTACCTACACAGCACAACCCAGCTCTAAAACAATTTATGTTTGATCTCTATTCCTCGCCTTCATTATATCAGCGAAAGTTAATTGCCCTGGAGGAGCGCCGTACACTCTCTCCGCAATCACTTCCGCTCCATTCCTTTCTACCCACTCGCATCACTTTTATTCCTACCGAAAAGGTCGCCACTTAAAAAATATTATTCCTGATAGCTCTAACTAGAACAAGATTGTATTGGGAAAAGCTAAAAAAAATTTTTTTCAACATACTTTCTTATTTTTACAAAAAAAGTTTTTCTTACCTTGGATCAGGCAGAATTATCTTTTTGCTAGCTCTAGCCGCTGGAGTTCCTTTACTCTTCTCCATGGCCATGAGATAGCTCACGTCCGCCAACACAGCTTCGAGGTCCGCCATTTTTTATATTTTTAACTTCTTTTCTATTTCTCCTTTCCAAAAATGTATTCTCGTCGACGCCTCTCCTTAAATATGACTTTTTAACAAGGAAAAACTATTTCTAACGGCAGTATTTATAAATATAAGCACTAAGGGTATTGCTTATGAAGGAATTATTATTTTTCACTAGTTCAGTTCCAACCACCAACGAAGAGGCATTCGGCGAATCTTTTTTTTTCGAGATTTTCTGTCCACCAGAGAAAACCAGAGATTTGTACTGTTGGACACTATAAGAGCACTAGAAGAGTACAAACACCTGCCCACTTTTCTACAAGTACGTTTTTCTTATATCTAATCAAACTTTTTTTCTGGAAGATATTTGACACTAGTGTTGCAATGACTTGCTCAATAATAATTTCTAAAGAAAACTTTCACTCCGACAAGGAAAAAAGGAGTGGTAGTGGTGTCTTTGCAAAAAGTCATTTATGCGTAACCACCACAAGCAAAAAAGATGGAGAGAGAAAGAGAGAGTCTCCGAGTCAAATCCCCTACACGATTTTACTTTTATTGCAAGTCGAGTCACCCGTTGTCATTTGTCTTTTTTTAGTGTTTCTCTCTAAACTTAGCACAGTGAGTGATTATCTTGTAACGTAACAACAATTAAGTTAGATAAGACAACTGAGGCGTGTTGTGCGTGCTTTCCTACGGGTTTAGCGTTCTAGCAGAGATTTAAGTATTTTGAGGCGAACAGCATTGAACTATATCTCCCCTCTTCTAACTTGCTTGAAATGGGATTATTTACACTTTCTACGAGAATTGATTGGATGCCGGATGTCTAAACGAACTCATAAAGGATTTTGTTTCCACTTTTTTTGCTAAAGGTTTTGATTGTCAACAAGCAAATTCAAGTCACTTTTGTTTGTCACAACCTCACAACCCCCTTTTTATCTTTACACGGAATTCTTTCCCATCGTTCAGAGATATATTTTTTTTTGCATATATTGCAGCTTCGATAGCACTTTGTCTTCCACTACGAGAAAATAAGTGGTTGTATATAGCCAGTTGAGCGTTTCTAAAAAAAATTCTCTTTTGCTGACTGATTGCGGAGTTCTGAAAAATAATAAAAAGTGAACTCGAAGAGAATGAGAGGGAGAGTTTCGATTGCTCTGCAGTTCTCTTTTTTCTCAGTTATATTCGAGAGTGGTCATAATAAAACTTAGCATGGAACATTAAATGAGAGATGATCATCACAAAATCTGCATCACACGTTTTTATTAGCGAAAATTCAGTCGGTTCAGTCCTTCTCGTGCTAGTCGTAATAATATCATCCTTGTGAAAGATCCAAGGCATGTTGACGATGGCGACGAGGACAACGACGATAAAACCATGAGTACAGAATAAAAACTAGACTTTATTTTTAATTTATATGTTTTCCCTCTTCCCTCTTCTGTACTTATGTGTGTGAAGTCGGAGCAGACTCCTTTCTCACAAATGAGTGTGTACCAGAAAAAATAGAGGAATCTGCTGTGTTATATTTTTGTTAGTATTTTTTTATCCAGCAGTAGCAGCAACAAGTTACAAAAAAAGTCCTATTCACTTTAGTTTTTATTGTGGCATGATGATGCTTTTCTTGTTGGTATACTGTCGCTTAGCAAACAACAACGTACAGTTTTTCGAGAGAACGATGTGGTTGACGATCTGAAAATTTTCTACTGATGAGGAAGTTCATCTCTGGAAAAAAAATATTTCTCTTTTGCAATGATGAAGATGACCAGAGAGATCACAGTATCGGAGGATTTGCACAGCTCTCTCCGTCAGAACATTTGCTGGAGCTGATGAGAAATATAGAGGACAAATCTATAGTAGTCCCTTTTTTTAAAAAAATGTTTTCTGTCGGTATCCCTACCCCGATTACTCAAGTCGTTGAACTGAATGAGTTTCTAGGGTGCGCTCTTCCACTGTATCTTTTGCTTTACTGTATGTGTGTCGACTCCTGTGCAGACTTCATTACATTTGGCTTCTCATTTTGCGCATAAACGTTTTTTTCCGAGTACTTTATTGTAGAATACGAGTATACTTGCAGGGAACGAGGACACTTTTGCAGCAGAGACTGGAATTTCCTAGAGAGAGAGAAAAAAGCAGAGAAAAAAATATAATAATAAAAAATCATAAATAATAATTATAAATCACAAATTACTAATTTCAATTTATGTTCAGTTCAGACTCTATATATTTCTTTTCGTATAATAGTAGGATGGCCGCTTCCCATTGTTTTTTTGAATGTAAATGTGCTTGCTAGCCTTTAAGTCTTTTTTTGCCTTTGCGCTCTACCTGCTGCAGCCGAGATGAACAGTGTTCAACAAGAAGCGTCATTCAAGTCCACTCGCACTCCTCATACTTACTGTCATTGTCATTATTGTCATCCATGTCAGTCACTGATAAATAATCGCCCTCTCTAAAACATGTTTCTTGTTTCTACCTCTGTGAGTTGAAAAAAAAGGATGAGCGGATGTGCACTTCTTTTTTTTACTGCAAAAAGCTATTAGACAGCATAAGACAGGTATAAGCATAAGAAAATATCCAGTCAATATTGAAGCGCAGCTCCTCTCAAAAGAAAAAAAAGGTAGTGCAAAGGAATAGCAAACAATGACGGAAATTAGAAAAGAGCGTTTAGCGCATACCACACGTACAGGTGTAGACAGGTGGTAGCATTTGTCCAAATGTTGTTTTGTTTTATATGCTCGTGTGCCAAACTAGCAGCAGTACAAACTTACAAACTAACAGAAGTAGTAAGTACGTGCGTGCCTTGGATATTTTACAAATACCTTCACCTTCCTTTATTGCTGGTGGTGGTAGCGAAATAATAAAAAAAAGTACACAGTCATTGTATTTGCTAGATAGCTACCTCTCCTCCTCACAAGAGTTTCCATTCTTTTTTGTTACCTCCTTATAATTAACTATGATTGAGTATGTAGCATTGAAAAGACTAAAAAAAATAATTATACGATAATTGCACCCATTCATGAACTGGTCTGCTGACAGGACAGGTAACACTAATAACTAACGATAAGGTCAGCGAAACCGAGGTCAACTGAGGAAGTCTGTAAAGAGATGGCCACAAAAAAAAGATGCATATAGTGAGATAGCAGTGGTAGCAGCGTTTTCGTGCACGATTAGTCATACAAGAATTATTATTTTAAAAAAAGAAGAATTAAGTGTAGAAGCAAGGATATCAAAGGGACGGTAATTGAAAAATTAGATTTTTATTGGGAGATATTCCATGCACTTTGTGGTTTCCTCTTTTCTGGATGCATTAAAGAAAATGGAAAAGAAAATATGGGTGGAGAGAGGAAAACGCACTCACTTTTCAGCCTTTTTACGTTTCACCCTTTTTTCACGCAACCACGTGCAAAGTTAATTTCCAAACACCTGTTCTCATACAACAACCCAATTTACATTTTAAATGGCTGCAGGAACACCCATTCTCAATGGAATGTGTGGAATTTAAATGTCAACTCTTTTTACTGCCTCCTAATAGCTACCGGTATTTTGAACGTTGAAGCCAAAAGCCACGCGTTCTGCCCTTTTCATTTATACAGCGGCAAGACAGCAGCCGCTAAATGCTACTAACTAATAACAAATCAAAACTATATTTAAGTGGTGCTATCGCCTAGCCGAACACAATGTTAATGGCTTCTCATCACTCCACATGCTTCGTACATCTGCTCTCAACACATGCAATAAAAATTGTTCGCTTGTAATTGTTTTTCTATCAAGCTTGTGCCGTCCTTGCGTTAAAATATTTTTTTAAAAAAAGGATTAAAATATCTGCTCCTGTTTTTTTTTTTCGACGAAAAAAAATTTTTTCGTCAGCGGCACACATTCTTCCTCTTTTTTTTCCCTCGGTCAGTCCTTAAACAGAATTCTTTTTTGGATCATATGTTTAACCTCTTCTCTTTTAGTCAAGAAATATTTATATTTATTTAACTGTGTACTTTTAAAAATTTATTTTTACTCTGCCCTGTCATCGATTTTAGTGAGCGCTCAATCAACTCACGATGCATGAAGCACTACTCACCAGTTGCAGTTTGCAGTGAGATTCGTAGATTGTAGCTGTGTACAACTGTGAACTGAGCGCTATAACCTCGGCTATCATCGACAAAGTAACTGCATAATATATCCATTACTTTTTATCACTGATGTCGTCATATCTTATTTTTCTACAATGACAAGGAACCACACACTCCTCCCTCTCTCCCTCGACAGCAGTTAAGGTTAAAACAAACTGAGATTGAGCTCATCACACCAACATCATCATCATCAACATCGACATTCTCATCATCATTATTATCCGCAGAAGCAACTACATTTATTTTAAGTGGGATTTGTAAATGACGAAAGATACAGCAAATCATATCGAGCCAGCTTTTCCTTCTCTGATTAGCGAACATGTTCACGCTGCACGTCTCGAAAGATGGAAGCAATAAATAACTGTGATGAGATGTAATAGGTAAATTCAGTGTTGGTAATTACGATTATTTGACAAGCATCTGAATCTCGAGAGAGTTTACACAAAGTCAGCGACTTTATAGAAAATATCAGTTTAACTACCGCAATAAGGAAAAACAGCGGCATTTAAAACGATGAAGGATGAAACGAATGGCTAAATCCTTTTACAACAATATTATTCAATGTGGAATGGTAATAAAACAAGTGGAGAGAGAGAGTGAAGAGAAAAGCGAGAAGCTTTAGCTGATAAATTAAAAAAATATATTCTATCGTACTGCAGTGAACATTAATTACGACTGGAGTGATAAGATTTCAGCTTTTCTACGTATTCCTAATCATAATTTTATTTATTTTAATTTTACTTACACATTAATGTGTTGACGTTGAGTGATGGCTTTCGCTTTATCCGTAAAAAGTACACGCTTATCAAAGGAAGAGAGACGAGAGATGTTTGTATTTTGACAAGGAGCTTATCTACACATATAAAAATTAACTTTTCATTTAGTCTTTGTAGTCTTTTTTAACTGTTTTTTTTAACTTCTTAGTCGGAACTTTTTTTAAAAATCTCAAAACAGGTTCAGGAACAAAACTCTTCGCACAACCGATAACCCCGCAAGCCTAAATTTGTTTCAAGGCATTATCACAAAGAAATATTATTATAATTATTTTTTAATTGTCAACAAAGAAAGATCACTCAAGTGTCAGGGTTTGTAACACGCAAAATCGCACTTTTAAAAATGTCCTTCTCCAAAGGTTGACTTTTCTGAGAATTTTCAATTCAAATGTCACCACTTTCGCAAATGAATCACATTTTACACATTTGTCATTTTTGTCCAGTTCACTAAATTATTCCTTTAAGGATTAAGGCATTTGAACCGTGTCCATTTCCTAAATATTTCCTCAAACTTGCGTACTTTTGCTGAGTTGATTTCTGCAATCCGTCACCTGCACATTTTTTTTGTGCTCTGTCTACTCTGGAATTGCCCAAAAATAAAATATTTTCCAGCGAATTATTCTCCAGGACTTTTTACTAGAATTCCACACACACTCTCTCCAGCTTCTCCATATCTATTCACTTCATATCTCCGTATAATTTTTCTGTCCTCATTTTCACACATGAGTTGAGTATAGGAATGCAAAATGCAAAACTTTATTTACAAAATTCTTCCCTTCTCTGTCCCTATTATCCCCCAGAAAACGCATATCTTTTATTTACTCCCTTTTCTCCAGCTCCAAATAGCACGACTCATCTGGAGATGATGATGAGCTGTCTACATTTTTATTCTGGAGACACCTCACTCAAAGTTGCCAGGTAAACTAAAGAGATCGGATGATGATACCTCTTGAAGATGGTCAAGAATAAGTGCTAAGAGAAAGTGGAGCTAGCAATAAACAGGGAACAAAAAAAAATTTTATACTTTTTTTTCTTTCTACTTCTTCAACAAAATCAAGTAGTGTAGTATTTTTTTGTGTTGTTATCGGTAAAGGACATGATAAAAGAATCTTTTTTTAGGTAAGGCGAGGTGGCGGTGGCCTGGCCTGGCATTTTCAATTGAGAAGGGGAAAAAATATATTTTGGTATAGTAAAAAAACGACGATGCGATGTTGACGATGACTTTTTTTTGTTGATGATGATGAACAAGAGAAAAGAAGGGAGAGAAGAACAGA
This sequence comes from Acrocyrtus sp. NNG-2020, assembly GCA_027744115.1. Taxonomy (NCBI): domain Eukaryota; kingdom Metazoa; phylum Arthropoda; class Collembola; order Entomobryomorpha; family Entomobryidae; genus Acrocyrtus; species Acrocyrtus sp. NNG-2020. The sequence goes on from JAHZND010001172.1 coordinate 35,601, forward strand.
GAAGAGAAGAAACCCGATTTTACTTCTATTGCTGCTGCTGGTTCACTAAAAAAACAAACTTCTGTCCTCCTCCGTCATCCGTCCGTGTTTGTGTGTTGGATGTGGAGAGATGGAGAATTAAATTCTATATAGAAAAAAATGGAGAAAAAAGGAGTGAATATTGTATGGGGAGAAATGGTGTGTGGAACTCCGAAAAAAGTCCGATATCACTGCTATATTACTATTTACTGGTTTTTGTATGGTGGAGGTGGATATGGGTGATACGGTGTACAGGAGAGCCTTTTCACTACTGAAATGTATTTCGCTAATGTTTCCCAATGTGTGTGCAAGTTGTATCTTGGAGGAGAAGAACGCTCCTCTGCTCTACTACATTATTATTTGCTGAAGAAATGTATATTTTGGGTAGAGTTCTCTCTACACGAGAGAAAAAAAAATAAGATTTTTGGTTCTCTGCTTCCTCCAAAATAAAAATGAGTCGAGGAATAAAAGTGAACTTCTCTCTTGCTTCTCTGACGAGTATGGAGTAGTATGGAGGAGAAGAGAAGGAAAAAAAATTTACTTTTTGTGTTGTGTGTACTTGAGTGAATGTAAAATAGAAGGAGTAGGAGCGGAGAGGAAAAGAAGTGTTGTGAGGATTGTGGATGTGGAGCTGTAGTAGCAAATGCGTACTGGTTGAGAGAGGACATGAAATATAATAAAAAAATAGTGAAAAAGTAGGGAAGAAGAGGCTTTTCGTGCTGCTGGGATTGGGATTGGAAGAGAGATATAAAAGATAGGAGAGTGTGCTCGTGTGTTTTACTTAATGGAGTTGGTTAGGAGAAGGAAAAGGGTAAAATGGGAGGGGTGGGTGGAATCACTCGGGGTGAGGAGCAGCAACAATTGGGAATTTTTGGGAGTGGATCATATGATTGCTGATGGTGGCGAGATCAGCTTGCAAAAATGTAAAATGAGAGGAGTGTATGGATATGGATGTAATAAATGTAGTAATAACTACAGAAAAGTGCAAATTTAGAAATAAAAATAGTAATTAATAAATAAAATGGCATGCAAGTCAAGTACGAACAATGGGAAAACTTTTTTTTGATGTAGTAATGATATTAAAGAGGGTAGCAATTTTAAATTTAAATTGGAGCTGTCTTGAAAAAAAAATTGGAGGTGGATATGGCGTTACACTTGCTAGTTTAGCTTTGCCCAGCCCTGGGGAGAGTAAATGGTTTTCGCTATCTCTGTAGATGCCACAGCGTAGAGGACAGCGAGTGAGTGGAATTGAATTCCTGCTTTTTGTTGCTTGACACACTTGCTAGTTTAGGTTTGCCCAGCCCTGGGGAGAGTAAATGGTTTTCGCTATCTCTGTAGATGCCACAGCGTAGAGGACAGCGAGTGAGTGGAATTGAATTCCTGCTTTTTGTTGCTTGCATATCTCCGCTTGGACAAAAGGGCTCGTACTCTGGTGCTGGCGCTGGTGCTGGTCCACCTAGTAGTGCTCTCAGTGCAGATCTCGCCACACATCCTCGTCCTCAACAGCACTTGCACTACTCAGAGTTTACTTTGTTGCTTGCGACTGCGAGGCGATATCACCTACCTCACAATCACATCACTCACACACATGCTGCTAACTTATTCATTCTTCGCAATTTACAACAATGTGCATTCCCATTCTCTATCTGTAAAAAACACATTCGGAGCCCATAATCTAGCGCTCTCTCGTCTCCCTCACAAACTACATCTTCCCGTGCAAAACACAAATACATATTTATCATCACACGACGACGTCTCATCATGATGATCACCCAAAAAAAAGAAGGAAAGACGTAAGGTTGCGTATTTCCTCGAAGCGCCTCTTAAAAATTATCTGAAGAGGATGTAGGCAAAAAAAAGCTACAACACGGCAGCTTCTTGCTGGCGCTGGCACACCGCTCATATTCCTCCCTCTTCCAATAATACTGTAAAGAATGCCCATGGTTCATCTAGGTGAGGGAAGAAGGAGCAATAAAAAACAAAAGTTGAAAGTGTTCGATGAGCCAACAAATAATAAAAAAAGAGTCCCTTCATGTGTCCCACATGAGCTCTCACGCTGCCGCGCTAGTAGCAAAAGTGCACAAGCCCGTGCGGACTACTTTGGCTCCGTAACAATAAAAAGAACAATGCACAAATATGCACATACATTGGCACTACTAGTACGCAATCGAGTGGCAATTTCATTTTGACTTTCCTCCTATGGGAAACAAGTTGATAAGCAAACTGATAGTGTATGCATGGCTCATAGCTCATAAGCTCATTCCAATTTCCAAGCAAGAAGAATAATTTTCTTTTCGCGAAGGAAGATGAGCAAGAGCTCCGCTAATGTACGCATTGGAATTGGAAATGATGAGAAAAGAGTGAAGGTGAAATTATGCTGAAAAGATATGTCTGGAGCGAGAGAAAAAGATATGTGGGGATGGAGATGATGAATATAAACAAAGTATGGCGAAGCGACAAAGGAGGAATGTGTGTTTCGGGGAGAAAGATGAACAGAGAATGTTTCGGAATAAATAGAGATGGTGATTGATTTGGAGGATGTGGGGAAGGCTTGTTAGTGTTTAGTTGTTGTAGGCTACAAGGCTAGAAACTCGGGCATTTCAGCCTGACTGCTGACTCACACTCTCTGACAGGGATATGCCAGGAATGGGAAAGGAAGGAGGATGGATTAGTAGAACTTGAGGTGAAGCTCTACGACGGCGATAGAGAATATGGTTTTTTTTCTTTTAAGGAGTATTCAAGATTTTCCCATACACAACTTATTTTTTGCAGATGGTGTGTGTGGCTGGCAGGTTATATAAAGCTACTAGGCTATATAAAGTCACTCCGAGAGAGTGTGTCGAGTACATGCCCTTCCTGCCCCTAATATGAAATTAATGGTGGAGAAAGGTGCTCCTCCGCTATCCCATTCTGCTCCAAAGGAGGAACTATGATAGACGGTGTCAAGATATCAGCTTAATCAAAATATCGTTCATTTCATATCACCAAAAAAAATCTTGTTATTGAAGGAAAGCGCACGGCAAAAGTTATTCGAGCTTGTCATCACTTTACGTTTTTTTTTCGGGGAGGTTTTTTTTCTCTAAGAATGAGTTTAATGGCTACTCGCGTAATTTCACCATTTTATGTTTTTTGGACACAAACAGACAACTGAAATGGGGCAGATAAAACGCTGGAATGGATATGCATCGTGTATTTCATGCTCTCAGTTTGGTGATACACGATAGTGCCGTTCTCGGTTAGAGCACTCATCATGTCTTTTTCCTTCGTCAGTCCCGACAACAGGATAAAGGAAAAGGAGAGAGATAGCGGATCTCATGTAGTGGAAGCAAAAAACTAGCTATCATCTTGTTACTATCGTATTTTTTTAAAAAAAATGTTTGCCTCTGATATTTATTTAAAAGCCATTAGATGTAATGTATTTACGGCTGCCTACGCGAGGAGCACTTCATAGCACGCTAAATGACAACTTTTTTTTCCAGGGAGCGGAGAGCACTCATCAATCTTTGATAAAATCATTTACTGGGGGCGATATGAGATCGTATCTTGTTTTCTCTCCGCATAGCATCCTCGTTTCAGGACGTAGTCAACTTATAGCGAGCCAGCCTCTTTTCCGTGTCTCCAGAATATTTGGAGCAACTTTTTTTTCTTTCTTTAAAATGACGTTACGTTATCAACTAGCCGATATAAACACATTCTCTCGAACAGGAAAAGTTGTACTCGAGTTGGATAAAAGAAGGAAGTGGGAGAGGGAGAGGAGACGCAAGGAACGAAATAAAAGAGAGTTTGTTGTAAGACATGCCAATAAGTGATAACAAGCAACTTGGTATAACAACAACAATGCGAATGAGAAGATATAGAAAGTAGGAAGCCGTTTTAAAAGGAAAAAAGTCCCTCTCTCCCCACTACTCTTTCCCTTTCTCCTTGTATGGCTTCTTCCGGCATACTTACAGCTCCTACAGCACCAGCAGTAAATAAGTTCTGATAGCAAAACATGAACAAATTTCTTTCTTTTTTTTCTTAAAATAAGATGATTTAGCAGAAAAAATACCTCTTCACTTGTATGTAAAACATCACAGTTGGCCTACCACCATTTGTGTACATCTTTCCCTACTCAGTTTTTTTACGTCCCAGTTACTCTTCCTTAGGCTAGTCTCCAGTGTGGAGTGAAAGTACGACACCGAAACTACATTCATGATAAGTACTCTCACACTCTATTTATCCTCTGCTGAAAAAAACACCAAACAATATAGTAATAGTCATGAAAAGTAACCGAGAATAAAGAGGAAAGTCGGGGGAAGAGAGAGTGAGAGAGAGAGAGAGAGAGAGAGAGAGTGAAAGAGAGCGATATATAATAAAAAAGGAGCTCACTACTGGTGGCTGGGTAGGAGGCAGCAGGTTCTCTGACTCGATTCCCTCTTTTTTTCATTAGGCACCCGACGTTAGCTTATCCAACCGTTTTGTTAGTTTCCTCTTTCTCAGATCGTCCCACCAAACATCAATTTATTTCAAATCTAATTCCATTCCCAGTTAATGTTATTAGGTGGGCCCTATCGTTAAAGTTGAGGATTTGTCCAATGTCCGGACAATAACCGCTTTAGCGGTGCTGCCCCCTCCCAAAAATACATATATTTTTAGTAGATACGGGCACCTCTCTCTCTCTCTCCACCGTTCCTAGGTTGAGAGAGAGAGAGACTATTTTTTATTCCTCGTTTCTCTTTTCTCCTTCTCCCACTTTTTTTCCCTTTTCTACACAATCGGTTTTTCTCGTGTTCCACTATTTCTGCCAGGAAAAACTAAAAAAAATTGTGTTTGGTGTAGGTGGTTGATGGTGGCAGGGAGGCCCAAGGTGGCATCGTGTGTTATTATATTATCATCATCGCTGTCTGTCGTGTGTGTGGTGTGTGTGTGCCATCAGAGTCACCATCACCATGTGTATATGCAGCCCAACTTCTCACTTTCCTTTCACTCGCTGGAGAAAGGTAGGAGCTCAGTTCTGAGCACATGATGATAAGCTACAGGCAGCAGCAGCACAGCGCTCTTTCTCTTTTCTCTCTATTATTGCTGGTTGATGTTGTTGGCTTTTTTTGTGTACTTTTGTACCAAGAGTGTCATCATCATCTCATCCCCCACACAATCGCAAGAGTTGTTGATGAGAGGAGAAACCTGGCTAAGCGGAGCTATAACCTAATACTAATGTTTTATATTCTCCTGGAAAAATAACGAAAAAACGGCACGTTTGCCCTAAGCCCTAGTGCAATCTATCTGACTGTAACATTCTCTTTATATCATCCAGCTGCTGGTCAGGCAGGAGAAGAAAAAGTATTAACACACCGCCGCCGCCACCACCACCACCGTCTTTCTCCTTATCCACCAGACTCGACTACAAAAACTAACTTTTTACTTCATCTTTCCCTTATTATTATCTCGTCCGGTGCGCGGGTGAGAATGAGAAGACGCTGGAGAAATGAAGAAAGGGGATATAAAAATGGGGTTGAGCTGTTTTCAAAAAAATAAAAAATGGGATGCAGGACACTACACAATTATTATAATGGAATGGAGGGATAAATGGGGAAATCTCTGCAAATCCAAAGTAAATTTAGGAGGGAGCTTGTACTTTCTCGGCAGAGAGAGAACTAACTTTCAAAAAAGTTAAATGCGACATTAACCCGTCTCCCTCTAAATAATTGACAATGTACGCTCTCCCTCCGATTTAAATATCTCATGGCATGGGATATAAGATATAACTGTTCCCACGTACATACGATATAGTAATCTCGTCAGCCACGCTTTTTACCTTCTCACCACAGTACCATAGTGTATTCTAAGAAGAGCGCAGGTAAGACTCCGTAAAAGTGGAAGAATAGAGTAACCTGGAAAATATTTTCACTGGAAAAAAATAAGAAGAAGGAGGCTCCACACTTAAAGAAAGGAAAGGGTTATGTATTTTGCCTTAATGCCTGTATTTTGTGTCTTCTTAGGAAGCCATGAATGAGGAAACTGCCAGTTTAATTTATTTAGCGTAATGTGAAATGGAAAGTGTTTGTATGGATGATCATACCCTGCTTTCACACAAGGAAAGTGAACCGTGCTTAATTATATTCCATCTTGCGCCCCACAACCAGAGGTGCACTTCCTGATCCTGTGGATCCCACTATTGTCATTTTTTTTTTTGAAAAAAGGAAGAAAACCTGACATAACATAAAATTTCTGTAAGGAAGCATTTTCTGTTCAATGCATGTTTTCAACTTTGGATTTTCCATTCATTCGCCAGCCTAGTTGCACACGTAACGTAGGTCTTCTCATCTTTTCAATCCCTTCCTTGCTCCACTTCGCCGCAATAATGCTCACCTTTTTCTTACGAATCTCTGGAGGAAGAGAAGAAGTGGTGGATAGCTGGAAACTAGTTAAAAACGCAGCAACTCCACACGCCAGTGCTAACCTACGCTTGTACTTTTCCCCAGGTTGGAGACAACTTACTTGTGACGAAAACTAAGTTATTATTACGAGCTACGCGGAAGAGGAAAGTGGGAGAGGTAACAAACGGTGAATACTTTTTATTAGAGTGAGGGAGCTTTTTCTTCATTTTTTTCTCCTGCAAAAAGGATCACCGCAAGCCATTTAATCTAAAGCGAGACGGAAGGAAATACGGAACCATATAGATATGTGCACTTACACTGTGCTTAGCAGTTTTATTTTTTCCAGTCATATACATTTTTGTCTCCGACAAACTACTCTCTCCGGATTCTTATGAGAACTTAAGAAAAAAACTTTTTCTTTTTGGTATTATTAGCGAAACAAAGTTTTTCCTTGGTTTTATTCACGTTGTTGGAATGAAATGATTTTTCATCACACTTTTTTTCTGCCGCAGCTTCCACCATCATTTCTGTGAGTTTAAAAGCGGGCGAGGAAAAAAATATTGGAAAAAATTTTCTAATTAACTGTTTGTCTCACGCCTAGTCTTCTTG
>JAHZND010001173.1:0-20087 GCA_027744115.1 Acrocyrtus sp. NNG-2020
GCCCGGCAGGGGAAGTCATCATCCATCCCCACACGCCATCCCTCCTCACCACTTAATCCCCCACCCGCACCTTCTCAATCTCCACAATAATCATCACCACCACAGCAGCAGTAGTGCGAGCAGTAGTGGCAGCAATAGTAGTATTGGAGGAGGAGCTGGTCCCCCCGGATCGGCAGCGGCAGCAGCCGCTGCAGCCGCCGCAGCTGCGGCAGCTTTTCTCCACAATCCCCATCTCCGGAATAATCACCATCCTCACCACCTCCAACAACTCCACCATGTCGCTAGCAATCATCATCCTCACCACCCGGCAAGTAGTTTACCTGGTTCTGCCTTTAGTCCTCTGAGCAGATCGTCTGCAGCACATTCCGAAGCTATTTACAGGGGACTTTATCCCCTCCCCCATCCCTACCACTCATCCACTGCTGACAATCCGTAATAGAAAAAAATAATTTCCCTTGCATATGACCCTTAGAATTATACTTAATAAAAATGAATCCTCTAGCGACTAGTGACAAAACAGAAAACATCATTTATTACCTTGTAATATGATATCCATAAATATTAATATATTGTAATTGACGATTCTTCTGGGGAAGGATTTTGCTATGCATGCATAGGCTTTTTTTAGTACTTTGCTAAATAATAAACACACACAAAATATAATATCTATACCAGGTAGACAGCAAACAGTTTGTGTCTAGTATTTTAAATGGACAGACAGAAAAAGCTTAACTAGAAAGAAAAATTATTATGTGAAAGAAATATTAAGTGATTGTGCTACAGTCTCTAAACAGAAGAAAAAAAAGAACTAAAGGCTCATCCTTCACATTTTTTGTGGTCACGACTTATACTCTCTCTCATCTCATCTCATTGCACAAGTCATCCAAATTTTTTTTCTCTTTTTACTTTTTGTGATGCAAACCCAACCAACCAAAAAGGAGAGGATACCAAGAAGAGTAGATCTAAAAATATGACTATGAATATTTAAAAGTAAACTTCTATTCTCTAACAATGGCATATTAAGCAATGTTTAAAAAAATTTTTGCAGAGAAAATTATATTCCTATAAAAGGGATGGAAAAAAAGAGTTTTTATATTCGTATACATCATCGTAACGAATTATTATCACAATACAATAAAAAAAATATCATTTTTAAAAAGAATATTATTGTGTCGTATAATATATCTCGAGCGAGAGGGAGAAGAACAAAAAATCTTTGAATCCAAATCAGTATAAAGAAAAAATGATCATCTCGTAATTTATTTTGAAAAAAACGGTACATCATACTATAGAAGTATACAATAATTTTTGTTTGCGTGAGAGTATTCATATATTTAAAAAAAATCCTTACACGATTGTGGTGACGAGGCTAAACAGTTTTTTTATTATTATTTTACATGATAAGGGAACGCGTCTGTCTAAACGTCGGTAAGTGATCGATTCCATCATTTTTTAAAGTGAGAGAGATGAATTTTGCAATGGAAGTAGAATTATACCTATAATTGGGTGAGGAGCAGTGAGCAGGGGCTCCCTCTCCTTTTGGTCAAAATGATACATATATATTTGATGAGCATTGTGATTTACGTTCTTTAGCAGTATTAATTATCGATTGTAATGTGTACAGCAATAATAATTATTGTATAAGGATATAAACTATGTGGTACAATAAACTATATCAAACTCATTTAAATTATAACTGAATTGAGCTCTGTTTCTGATTTTTAAAAAATTTTCTTTTTCGTAATCATCATAATCATCCAGCGCTGCTTTATCACTGTACGTTGCTGCAACTACAGCCACTACTCGCTTTAATTGAAGCCATGTCGAAAGAAGAAAGCATGAATGAAAAAAAAATTGAAGGCTGACTGTGAGAATATGATTGGTTCTTGTTTTCATCATGCGCAAGGTATAAAAAAATTTTGTTTGAGGTATGAGCTATGAGCTACGGAGAAGAAGAGGGTCGATGCAAGCATAAATACAATTTTTTCGCTGCTTCTGCTGAAGCTCACTCACGGTGATGATGATGATGACGATGGTGGTGATGATGATACTATGTGGTCCCATTAATCCCATTAAAGCTTTTTTTTCAGTGAAGGAGCTAAATACGCCAAGCTGAGAAAAGGAGCATTTCCTTTTTAGAGTCGTTTGGTAATATAATAGGGAAAATGAATGATAATCTGTGAAGTTGCATAACTCACATACCTTTTTTTTCCGCGGAGCTATGCAGCTCGGATTATTAATGAAAATAAATGTATGACGTGCCTGGTTTTTTTGGATTTGAGAGGGAAGAAGAGGAACACAGCTTCAACTTCAGCTTCTGCTTCTGCTCTTGTTGCTCATTTATTTGTTTGATAGGAAAAAGAGTCGTCATCACACAATGTAAAAAAAATATTGTGTAAAAGTAGATGGGCAAATATATCCTATTTTTATTTTTATTTTGATTCTTCACTCTGCGAGGCTCACACTAAAATGCATTCTTGCACGTTTCAATAGAAAGTATCTTACACGGATTATAATGCTCTAGAGCGTCCTTATGATTACTACGTGACAACAATACAAAATCCTGATATGTGTGATAAGTGAATAAATAATGTGATTAAAAATATTCCACAATGTCTTCTTCTGAAAAAAAAATTTTAATTCTAATTTCTTCCCCCATTTTATTATCTCTGCCTTCAACCTTTCTCATGATTATTTTTTTTTCAGGGAAAAGAAGTTATTACACAAGTTCTCCCCGCAAATTAGTATAGCTGGCTTGTATGAACAGGAGGAACACGCGGTGATCTCTGACTTGACATGTTATGAAGATGTGAACACGAATATTTTGCATATTGCCATTAGCACTCTCCGCCGTTCAGAAGAGACTAGACAGGGATAACATATTTTAAAAAAGTGATGTGCTTCTGACTTTTCTTTTTTTACGTACACTTTTTTCAGGGGGAAAATAAGAAGGTGGAAAATGAGCAGGTAATATAAAAGGCTACCAGTACCAGAGTGAGCATAACAGCACCGAGTAAAGGCTGCAGGGGACATGGTCATGTCAACGAACATGCATAAGGAAAAAAGTTGTATATTAACTCATCATCATCACATCAGAGTCAGAAAAAAAAAGTTGCAAAGTTTACGAAAAAAAGAAATATTCCTCTTTTACAGTAGTAACCTTTTGGCTATTTGTTGTTTGGGAAATGGAAGCTGTAATAATGTTCGTGGTCGAAGCGCTGTATAAGATTTTTCCCTGGCATAAAGATAAAATTGTAATGTTTTTTTTGCCGAGAGCCCTCCAACAAATGATTTTTCGTGCTTTTTTTTCGCTTATGCTAATAATACGAGTAATAATAGTGAAGGATATGTTTTAATGTGAGCTGAAAACTGCTCGCACGGATTAAAAATAAAAGTAGTAATGTGGATGTAGAGTTGAGTTGCTGTTCTTTTTTGGAGTTGGAATGCCACGATTTTTTTCTCATCACTTTGTACATATATTATTCACTTTGTCAAACAAATTTTCGAGAAAATTAACCGAATAAAAAAATAATATGGATGGGGACGCCATAGGGAGAAGAAGTGATTAAATGAACCGGTACAACTCGTTTACTCCTTTTTCCCGTTCAATGTTGACGTTTATCTGTCTGCTACTTTTTTTTCAACGTCCATCACATCATCATCAACCTCGCGAGCTAGAGCAGTAATTTCTCATTTTAAAGAGGAGGAAAATTATTGCGGGAGAGTGGAGAGTAAAAAAATGAGAATGTGGTAATAATGAGCATGTCTAAAAATTGTAAGGTTAATAATGCATTTAATATACACACATAGACAACTAATAATAATACATGGGATCATGTCAAGTCACGCTCAAAATGTCTGCCCAATACGTTTTGACACCTTGAGGAGTAGTTGTGAGCTGTGAGCTGCCTTGAGAAAAGCAGATTTTTTCGTGGGTTTGAGTGAGATGAAATGAGAAGAAGGTAAAAAAAAACGCACACAGGAGCAGGGACGGTGCGACGTGGACGTGGATGTGGAAGGAGAACAAAAATAAAATCAGTTTGTTTCTTGTAAGACACAGCAAATGTACAAGTTATCAAACAACTTGCCCGAAAAAAAAACTGCAGATCATGATTAGCTGATTATTAGTTGGCGAATTGTAAGTTTGGGCTGTACAGACTTCGCCAGAAAAGGGTAATTGCATGAAAAATGAGATAGTAAATTGAGGAATGAGCAAACACGGAGGGGCAGTGTGCAAAACTGATTAAACAACTTAACTTGGGATAGTTGTCACATGGCACCTTTCACCTGTGTTTTGTAGCCAGTAGCGAAAAAATCATCTTCTTTGTGCTTCACTCACTTGCCAAACTCACGTAATACCTTCCCCTACATCGAACTTAAAAGATCTATTTGCAATTGTATTTTTACTACATATTTTAAAAATATTATTCGGCGTTGTAACGCACCATTTCACCTCCAGTGAAAATATTATGATTTCTATTTAGCCACGGTTCCCTACCCCCAAAATGGGCTAAATTGGCGTGAAGGAACGTAACAAAGATGTTTTCTGCTCGTTTCATGGATCAGGCACAACCAGAAATCTTTTACCTTTGCCTTTGCGACCACCACCACCACCACCCGTATCTCGTTACAAAACGCACACAGCTACATTACACACTCACACACACCAGGAGCAATTTACTTTGTTTCCCTATTTTCCTCGGAAAACACACGCTTCCTTTTTCAGCCACCGTGGTAATTCAGCTTCATTTAGCTTATTTACAGCCTCAACAATACTAATGTTGATTTTTCCTCATCTCTCCCTCTTCTCCTCTCTTTTCCAAAATCATAAAGAATGGATAATTGTGAGGGAAGGACAATCGAAAAATAAATGGAATGAAGGAGAGATGGAGCATAAGCATCCCATCTCTCGCATACATTTCCCTACCTAATGGGCTGGGAGAATAAGGGTGGTCTGGTTAGAGCAAGGTGTGCGAGATGCCCTGCGGAATAAAAGTATCCATTGTCCAATTGTCAAGAGTGGCTTCCCAAACATATTAATCATGGCTCATTGTCAAGCAGCCCATTTAAAGGCAAAAAGGAAAAAAAAGAAAAGACGGAGAGAAGAAAACGTCTCTTTAATTCTTCTTCTCATTTTTCCTTCTTTTCTTCTCTTCTTACCTTCTCCTTCAAACCACTTACTTGGCACATCTCCCTTTTCATCTTATATATTTTTTTCCTCCCATTCCTATAAACTTTACATCAAGTGAGAGAGCGAAAGATGGTGATGGTGAAGACGAGAAGATATTTTTTTCTTCTATGAAGTCATCATCCATATAATACCCATCATCAGGATAAATAGTCTCGTACAACAAAAACAGAGCCAACAATGAAGTAAAAAGCTTATAATGCTTCTCTCATGGCTTATGCTCCTTCTCCTCAGCGCTGCTTCTGCTGATGCAGTAGCATTAGCGCTTTTATTATTGTTATTATTGCTAAACAATATTAATAATACTATCAAGCCATCCGTCCTCCTCCTCCTCCTCGTTTTCTTCTTGTGCGTGCACTCATCTGCTAAAAATCTCCTCTACAATCACAGCCATCCTCTTTGCCTGTGCTACTCATACAAGCGGACTCACAGAAAAGAGCAAGAGACGGAATTATGTGTATAGTGGTGGTGGCGGATAATGGCAGTATTATTTATTTTTGCAGTTGGTGAATCCTCCTTGATGTGTGTGGATGGCGATGCTCTAAGAGAGAGAAGCTCCTTTTTTCCACCTCGGCTGAATTTGGAGGGCCTTCTTCTTCTCAGCAAACAAGGAGAGAGAGAGAAGAAAAGAAAAATAAATAATCATCATGGGAATATTAATAATAATGTCTATTTAGTAAACACATGCATAATAAGGAGCCAGAGGGAGATTTGCCACTGCCATCACGGGAGGAGAACAGAGAATATCACATTCACAACTTGATTCCTTCTGTCTCACGTTACCATACTTAAAAGTTAGGATTTTTTTTTGCTTTGTTCCGAAATAAAACTGCCGAGGAAAATGTGGCATAAATTTCTGGCAACTTTTATACAAGAAGATGTTCTTACTTTTGGGAGCTATAGCTTATAAAGCTTTAAAAAGGGAGCTGAAGCTGAAGTTATATGAAGTTGGCTGAATTTGTGGACGGTGAATGAGCTGCGCATTTACGTATTACGTTACGGACTGCTATTATGCTATTATTGTTATTATGTGCGGATAATCTATTTAGACTCGCTACTTAGTTTTCTCTCCTATTTACATAAACAGCTAAACACAAACACAAATTTCGAAAATCGCTTTTATCCGTTTGTCCATCTGCTCGGGGTTTTATTGTCGCTGTGTGACGGGGAAAATAAGGAGGACGACAAAAAAGGCTGTTGTGCTTACAGTCGCAGTCACTGAGCTGAGTTTTGTATGACAGAAAAAGATACTTTATCCTGGTAAAAGTTATGGTCAGGTAGGTAGAAGGAATGTGAGCTTGGTCCTATGGTCCGTTGCTGGATCACCATATTAAAAGTTAAATTGAATGGGAATTATTGTATAATATGAAAAGTGCTTCCATTTTAATATTGGATTAGGGCTTCATCTTCCGTATGATTCCAGGGGTCCACACAGGATGGAATCGCTGTATGAGGTCGGGATTTTCATATAAAATCGGCCACTTCTTATAAGTCTCTCTTTCTATTGTACTTAAGTCCGGATTGGGATCGCACTACTCTCGGCCACGAGAGCATTTATAAAAATCGTGGCATATTTTCGTACCCATTTTTAGTTCAAATATATCATCAGACTTGCACGCATCACACCATCGTATATCGTCGCGTCATTTGTTCCTCGAGAAAAAAATATTTCATTTTCGTAGTAATTCCAAAAATTCCAGGGAAAAAAAGTAGGAACCCAAAATAAAAGCCACAAAGCCGTCTCCCGCGATCATCCTGCCAGATAGCCATGCTTACCGTGGTGGTGGGGCATTTAATGCAGAGATACAAATTCCTCAGTTATTTATTGGATTAGCTTATTAATAACCAGCACTTTTCCCTGTTTCCACTCCGTTACAGAGGGAGAAAATAAAAATGAGTGAGCGGAGAGAGTAAAAATATGGTCTTGGGGACTCGCTTAGAGCGACCAACTTTTTAATAAGTCGGAAGATGGCTTGAGAGACTTGGCATAAATACACGTTGTTGGCAGGCAAGTAATAACCAAGTCGGACAAGAAAAGGCAGGCAGGCGAGCAGTCAACCCACAACGAAGAAGAAGGAACGTCAAGCGTGGAGCTTTTTTAATCACAACACATAAATAATATAGGACGGTGACATGATTTATTAAAATTGGATGACATGTCCCTGGAAGGAGAAAAAGGAGCATCAGAGAGTCATTCTATTAAGATAAAAAAGTGTTTTTCTCTCGAAAAACAGAGAAAATATTGAACAGGCATAAACAACACGAGCATATCCGTCTTTTTTTTAGCCACACACCGAACTACTTCATAGAAAACAAATATTTATTCACGTTTCTTTTCATCCAACTGTGCTGTCACAAATTTTCTTTCTTCTTCTACAAGAGAGCAAGAAACCAAGCTTAACACAAAAAAATTTTATTCAACCAAACCTACCTAAGTTTGATTAGTGGAGAGAAAAGGAACTCATCCATCTCCCTTAATTTATTTTAGACCAGTCGGCTCACAAAAAAAAATTTTGATAATGGTGTGCTAACACAAGAACAAATTTTAATTAAGTCCTCTTCTCTCCCTCTCTCTCTCATACTGAAGGAATGGCCGTACATAAAAAAAAGAGAGAAATGTATGTAGAGCATATAAATTTTCCTTCTGCTCACACAAAATTTGGCAAACATGTCGTTTCAACTGATTCCCTTTTTTATTTTATCGCTCTCAAAAATGAATTGATTGAGGCGAACAAAACGCGCAGAGAAGCAATTGCCAGCTGAAGCAAAATGGTAGCAGGTTTTAATACAAAAAATATATAAATTTGTGAGAGGTAGCCTTTTTCCTCTTAAGCAGTATCATTATAATGAGCACGTCTAGCTACTAAAAAGCGCCATTCCCTCCTCCTCTTCACCTTCTCTTCTTAAAGTGTCTTGCCAACATGTGTAAGCAGAACTGTTACATTTTCACTCGCTCCTCTGATATGATAATATTATTAGCTAGTTATACACATCTCTAGTAGTACTTTTTTGTGCCTTTTGCCTTTTTACTCGAATACAGTGGACAAAAGGAACAAGTTAGATTTATTGAATTAAAAAAATATCTCGCTAAATGCGAGTATCACGACAAGTGGCTTCCATTTTATTTTATCAAGTTGTACGTACTCATGTAACATTTTTTTTACTTTGCTGATGAGATGTGGAGGGAAATAGAAGGGAAAAAAAGTTTTTTTTCTTCAAATATTTATTCATTCGAGTGAAACCTGATATGATATTGAAATGAAGAAAAAACAGTTTTATTTGTAACAACAAGCACATTATAAGCTCATGTCCATAAAATTCTATTGAAGAGACTCCATATCGTGTAAATGGAAGGTTTGAACAAATGTGCTGAAAAAATGTATACAAAATGCTTCTTGTTCTTACTCTTTTATTATTTCTTCTCATCACCACATCACCGAAGAAGAAGTGCTCATAAGAATCAGCTTTTATAAAAAAAACTTTTTTTTTCTAAGAGATCTTGATCGTTACGTAAAAATTGAAAGGGGAGAAAAAAATTCTACTTTTTTTGTAGTAAAAAAAGTAAAACTTGTAGTGTCCCTTCTTCTCCTAATAAGAGTATCGTCGTGTCCTCATGATCCTCATCCTCATCACTATTTTATTTATCTGGGATGATGATCTTCACCTCATCAACTGTTATAGCCGTCAGGCTCCAAGTCGATAATAATAAAATTTAGCATGTCGTTGACAACCTCTCCCCGTGTATTTTACTGGCAGTGTCCACTTGTAGCAGAGTGTCTGGACCCATGTAAAACTCCGAGTAAAATTACACTCGTTCCATTCGCTCCTTAACTCCTCATTAAATTAGCCCGTGATGGCTCTCTAAACTGCCCTTTTGCTCTGCGGAATAAAATACGGACTGTGACACTGACTCCAGACCAGACCAAGAATAAGAAAAGACAAAAGTGGACAGAGCCAGATCGTTTATGCGCTGTTGCAGATAGTTACGCTGCAATGCTCTCTCTTCGTCTGCTATCTTCTTTCCTGATCTTGATAAAAATGAGGAAAATTCATGTAACAATAAAGAGGATGCTGATGATGATAATAATAATGATCACATTGTTTAGCCGCATCAATCTAAATTTAAGGGAGCCTCCTTGCCCTCTAACTCTCTTCTCCTTTTTCTAGTGAAGAACATACCATAATAATGAGATAGAGATTGTTCCAAGCGATTTCGGAAAATTCATGGGGGTAGTGTAAGGGAAATGACGGAGGAGCTAAAAAGGAGGAAATTAATTGAATCTAGAATGGAAGTGGAAATGGCGTTATATACATTTTCCACTCTGCTACTCGGCACTATACACAAAATAATTCTCTGAAGGGAAAAATCTTTTTTCCTTTGCCACATTTGTCCTCTCTCTTCTCTGTCTCAGTCTCCCTGTTTACTCTTTTGCCTTTATTCATTGTTAGCTTTTTTTAGCGGAGTGCACTCTGCACCAAACAGCAAGAAAAGAGTCACCAAAAGTCGTAGTAAAATTTGTGGAGTCATTGATACAGCTCCTGTGTGTGTGTAGATTTTTTGGAGGATTGTTCTGGGTAAACTGTACATAGACTTGTAATGTCCATAATATGTAATGCTTTCAAAGGGATTAGAGTTGTAAAAAGGGTGCTGTCAAAGAGTTAAAACTTGCTCTGTGCTTACTGCTCACTCTTCTCTATCCCTTTTTCTCTTTTCTGTGTCCTCCGTGCTGTCGCGGATATTTCCAGTCACTTCAGCTCAGTTGTTTCCGTTGTTCCCGTTTCTGTAAAACGCAGAGTGTGAATGAGAGGACAGAGAGCTGAAAGACGGAGATGGATCGTTTCTCATCCAAAACAACGAAAAAAATAGAAAGAAAGGAAAACTAAGCTTAAACCAAACACACTAACAGCTACTCCACGCTTTGCTGTTATGAATGTGCTGTAGAGATAAAAAAAATAGTGTTTGTTACAGTTTCCTCGTAAAATAAATGGACATTGAGGGACCGATGACACCACCGCTGCTCTTGCTCTTTTTTTTCTTCCTACAGCCCGAATCGCTAAAAAAACGCTACATTGCACTAACAATAATAAATAAGATGTACAAATGGCCAAGCTGAAAAGTGAATTACACTATCCGACTCAAAGTCACACTACAGCTTCCAAAATAAAAACTCTTCCCTATTGTTGTTCGCCGAGCTTTGAGATGCTACAAGCTACAATCCAAAAGTGTATTTCTCATCTAACAAGCATAAACAACGATACAAACATTGATCCATCACGAGAGAGTGTACTCACATCAGTGACGAGGACATTTTCCCATTTAGTAAAAAAAATTGTATCTCTGTAATTCTGTACAGCATGTCCTTCTTTTGGCTCCCTTCTAGATTGATGCGCTTTTGCTCATGTTCCTTTTTTTCCTATATTGGTATCGTCATCGTTCGTAGTGGCAGTCGTGCCTTAGAGAGAAAAAGAAGAAACTCGCGTCATCAGTCTGTGGCTTTGCCTGTTGTATTTTTAGAGTTTTCTTCCTGTGAGCGCCGAGACATATGCCTCTTTGGTGACTTTGACTTCTTCTAAATGACGAAGTAGTCAGGGTCACACAAGAGATCGGGTGTGATGATAAGTCCGGCCACTCATTAGATTTATGGTTTGTTTTGAAAGGGGTGATCTGTCTCCCACTTTTTCATGCAAGTATCAAAAACCAGCTTATCATTTTCTTTTCTGCAACGGTTTAATANCGGGTGTGATGATAAGTCCGGCCACTCATTAGATTTATGGTTTGTTTTGAAAGGGGTGATCTGTCTCCCACTTTTTCATGCAAGTATCAAAAACCAGCTTATCATTTTCTTTTCTGCAACGGTTTAATAGCGTAAAAAAGGAGTATTATATATTTATATATACGGTAATAATAATCTTTTTACCTATGAACATCCTTATAAAAACCCCATTTTCTCTGGATCATGACTTTCTTTCAAAAGAAATCTTTAGAGGATCTTATGTCCACACGCGTAAATATTTTTTTTAATATAAAAGGCAAATCGAAAACGGTAATAAAATGGTTTTCGTGCGACTTGAGCAGATGTTCGTTTCACATTACTGCTATTTAAACAGCTTCTTTTTCCTAAATACAAGAAAATCATAATAATAATGAACATTTTTATACGATTTTTTTATTAGCCGAGAAGCCAAAAGGCATACGATTGTGTATCTTTTTTCCCTTCCCTATAAAAAAATGTTTATCTTGTGAATTGTATAAATCTAAATGGAGGTAATAAAATGATTGGAAAAGAAGAGACCACAAAATAATATTTTTTTTGCCGTCGGGGTACACAGGAGCAGGACCGTGAAGATGGGGAAAAGTAAAAAAATTTTACATGCAAGCCTTTTAAAAAAATGAAGTCCCTCCAAAATAATAATTTTTTTTTGGTCACATTGTTAAACTCGGAGAAAATCGCTCTTTGCTTGTTACACTTAATTTCCTTCTTTATAACGGAAAGCGTCTTTCCCGTATAAAAGCTGGGTGTTCTTTAGCTCTTCCTTCTGCTGTAATCACCTTGTTCTTTAGGAAGCAAAAAAAAAGTTGGAACTTTTTTTTATGTGCGCGAACGGCGGCGGCACCGCTACAAGAAAAAAAAGTCCTCCCTCACGCAACAGAAATTGGGAGTGCAGGAGCAGCAGCAGCATTCCACAGGCATCATCATCAGCGCTTACATACAGGAAAAAACACTTTATTTCTGGCTTTATTACGCTCATTGTTCTTTCCTCACTGTCTGCCAAGTATTAAATGTCTTCCTTGTCTCTGCCAATCTATAAAACAACAAAGAGCAGCTAGCATTTACTCATTTTCGCTGGAAAGTTGATGTAAAAAGTCGAAAAACTGATTTTTTTTATTTTATTTTTTTATGGAGGTGAGGCAAAAAGTAGCAAAGTAGCTGAGCCATAATTTAAATTGCAAGAAATGGAAAAAAAACTTTTTCACACTTGAATTTCATACAAAATACATTATTAAATATGTAAATGGCCACTTATTCCGTTTTGAAAATGGAAATTAGATGAGCAGGTGACTTCTCCGGTGGAGCAATTGCACTTATTAAAATGATTATACTTTTTTATACACTCATGCCATGTCCCAAATAGTCGGTTTCACTTTACTCCCTTTTCCTGTGTGCTATTGCCAGAGTGCTATTGCTACATACTTTATTCCTAATAAACTCCCATTCAGCTCCGCCACTTTTATTTTAGGCTGCTCTCTGGAGGAAAAAAAGGGTTTTGCGCGCACGTATGCATTTTTCTCCATAAAATATTCACCTCCAAACCACCATAATCATAATAATCAGTGAAAAATTCCTATTTTCACTCATCGCCACGTATGTACATTTACTATTTCGAGGAGCTGTTGGTAGCTGCCTTCCTAATGCCAGCTCATTTCTACATTATGACAGTGCACACTAAAAACATGAACGGTGTAACAAACAACAGCTCTAACTAACATTTTTCCCTCGACATGGACAATTTTACTCGTGTCTTCGTCTACAGAAAATATAAAAAAAAACGATTGTCGACAGTTGAGTAGTCTCAGAGTTTGTGCATGTTACGTGGACGGATATTGACATTAGCAGTATGGCGGAGGAATAGTAAGTGCATGAGAAATTCATGTTGAAATGTTGACACTGCGTGGCTGGCTGTTGTTACATTTTCACCAGCAGAAAATAAGTAGAGGAAACAGATCATAAGACAAAATAGAACTAGTTCACTTCATGTAACGCGAGCGTAAAATGCCAAAAATATATAATTGTCTTCCTCCATATTATGAGCTGAAGCTAAAGCCTTTTTTGTTTGACGATAAACACTCTTCTCAAGTTCTAAGCAAATATCAGCAGTTTGTACTAACTTTTCATCGACATGGACACACTCATTCATTAGTAATCAGACAAAAGTCGAAGTCGAAGTCGAAGTGGCGTTTAGGCGATGGCGATATCCTAGAAAAAAAAGGTATTTTGAGTTAAGGAGACGAAGAAAAAAAAGAATGTGAGCTTTTTGCTATATTTCTTCTGCTGCTGTTTCGTAAGCCCGACTAATGCATATTCAATACCCATTCGTCAACATAATAGCTGATGACTGCTAGCGTCCAAAAAAGAAAAAAAAACGATATGATTATGATTATGATGATGATATGACAATGACGATAATGAGTGAATGGCAAGCAAAAAAGAAATTACCACTCTGCTCTAGAAAGGAAATTGTAAGAGGAGAAAAAAAGTTGTTCGAAATTGTTGTAGTATTCGTGTGTCGACATAAGGAGCGTTGCGTTATCGTCGTCATACCTTAAGTATCAAATATTATCGGTGAACACCCACAGCGAAAAAATACATATATTTTTGCTGAGCAGTAGTGAGGAGGAGAGTGAACTCATAGCCATATAGCCATATAGTAGCTTCTACAGATATTGGATATAGCGCAAAAAATGATGCATATGGGCCAAATGTTCTTAGTACGCTTCTGCTTTACTGCGAACACGGATCCCAATTCCTCATTACTAATTCAAAACGGTGGAATTGGCAAGAAAATATAAAGATGGGCTAAAAACTTATAAGTATTTAAGTTCATTATGTCTCGCTCAACCGTCGCATTTACCTGCAGTGCTGCAATCTGCAATGTCCTCTCACGTCAGTGGCAACATTACAGTACAAGAATATAATATTGGATTTAAAACATGAAGTGTGGTAATACATAATGAATTGCATGCGAGCGAATAATAACACTGCGAAAATACATTATGCTGATGGGATGACGATGAAAATAAGTCTCTTTCTGAGGATATGCCGCAAACAATAAAAAAATATGAGGTTTTTTGGTGGTAGTACTCTCGTACCTGCTCCTCCTGCTCCTGTCCAGTTAGCATATAACAGTTTATTTAAGAGAGAGAGAGAAAAAAAGAGCGCATGAATATGAATGATTCTGTTGAGAATAAAATATTACAATGTGGCATCGCATATTCAGCAGAGGGAACTGTGTACGTAATATAATTTATGAAAAGAGAAAGAGAGAGAAAAAGAGCGCATGAATATGAATGATTCTGTTGAGAATAAAATATTACAATGTGGCATCGCATATTCAGCAGAGGGAACTGTGTACGTAATATAATTTATGAATTTTTTATCATTAAATAATATCATATTAAAAAAAAGTTGTGAATTGGAGAAGCGGGAACAGCCGGAATGAAGATGGAAGACTCCTCGCTGTGCTCTTATGGCTCATTCCGGCAATTTCGGCTCTTTTGATGTGTACACCTTCACTGTCCACAAAACTGCTGAGGAATGCGATTTTCGCTAATAAACTTTTTTTTTCATCGTTTGCCTTTTGGCAATCAATATCAATATGCATAAAATAGGAATATATATTTTATCCGAGAAAAAGGGAAAAAAATGTTATTGTATTCAGAGTACTTCTCTCTGCATTTTTTAAATAAAATTTTTGTGGGGAATCTGCCTGGACAAGAGATACAAAAAATATTTATATGAATATGACAGGGGCAGCATGAGCCTAGAGACAATGGTAAAAGTGGTAAAAACAGCGGAGAGTAGGTATTTTTCAAAGTGCATCCCCAATCCAAATATTTTTGTTGGTTGCAGTCATGCAACAGAGCTAACCACAAATTTTTAGTTTGATTCTAGAAAATTACACAACATTTTACAAAATAAAACCTTTTCATTATTTTTTCATGCTAGAGAAATTGAATTTAACAAGGGAACGCTGTATATTCACCTCTGTTATGGATATACACATATTAAGAAAAAAAAGGTTAGCTGGAGAGAGAGAGAGAGGATTGCATGCAACTTCTAGTGAACAAGGCTTCCTGTGCTGTGTCCTCACTCTCCTCCAAACAAAATATTCACTTTTGAAAACGCATTTTTGAAAAAAAACCTTCACCCGTAATAATAGCAGCATAACACAACTTGTTTGCATTTTACATGATAGCACAACAGCCAGCAAACATCAGCAGCAACAGCAAACGTCATTCATGTATATCCTAATTCCGTTGTTGTGCTGCACGAAATAAATATCCGAAAAACTAATTGTTTGCTTAGAAGGGCATATGTTTTCTTTCCTCTGCTAGGAAAAAAAATGAAAAAATAATAACTTTTTATATAACTATTTGTACTTTGCTTCTGTTCCAACATAGGTATCATGATGATGACTTTTTTTTTCAGCTAGTAAACAATTTTCCCCCAGAAGAGTGGAAGAAGGTGAGGGAGCGTGTGATAAACCCAATATTAATTTATATATATTTTTTTTAAAAAAAAGGAAGTTAAAAACGGGATAAAAAAAGGTAGAAAACTGAGAAAGAAGTAGCAGGAACAAAACTGTTTCTGAAATGTTGACTGACTAAATTTCATTCTCACTCATGTCCCTTTCCTTATTTCCCTCTGTTTGTTGTAACTAATATTATGGGAATGCGTAGCCAGCGTTTAAGTGTAATTTGTGGCTTTTTCTTATTTATTATTACATCATTGCAACTAACATGATATGATTGTCAGCTTTAAGTGAGCTGTACACAGCATATTTTTTTTAAATAAAAAATATATATATTTCACCCGTCAAGCTAACCAACACCGACCTCAACTTGATTCAGCCATTTCCCACCTTCACTACACTCAGCTTTAATTTTTGTTCTGAGTGTTTTATCTATTTATTAATTTCCCTCTGTTTGTTGTAACTAATATGATGGGAATGCGTAGCCAGCGTTTAAGTGTAATTTGTGGCTTTTTCTTATTTATTATTACATCATTGCAACTAACATGATATGATTGTTAGCTTTAAGTGAGCTGTACACAGCATATTTTTTTTATAAAAAATATATATATTTCACTCGTCAAGCTAACCAACACAGACCTCAACTTGATTCAGCCATTTCCCACCTTCACTACACTCAGCTTTAATTTTTGTTCTGAGTGTTTTATCTATTTATTACTGCTCTCTTCGTTTTTATGCTTATTATTGCTATATTGCTTTTTGTTTCAGGATTGATGAGCGGAGAGTACTGCACTATAAATAATGAATGGTGTATTGGTAGTTGGTGTTGTTGTGCGTGTGTGCTACCCAAACAATACATTTATAATTACTAAGTCCACTTTTCCCTTTTATCTCGGCTACAAATCTCAAGCAGGAAAAACATCACATCCATCTCTCATACTCTTCGCTCCTTCCTTATCACACGAGATCACTCTCAATCATATATATAAAAAGGAGAAAATGGAAATGTGAATGATACCAGAAAATGAATTGATTTGCTGATAGTGCACGATGTGCACCGTACTTTCCTTGTTTTAACATAAAAACCTTGTTCTATCCACTACCCACTACAACTGCCCGTCATTATTATTAACGATACACACCGGAGTGGAATAGGAATGGCTAAATAATACATATTGGCTTGTATCCTTTCGTGCGCACTTCCAAAGTGAGCAGGAATTAAAGTGAAAAAATTAAAATTATTATTTCCTCAAAAAATACTGACTTCGGGTTCGGGTTCTTGAGTGATATGTTTCCCTTACAGTGCGGATTTTTTTTAGATTGCACCTTAACCATTATTATCTAGCCCAAAGAAGGAAGGAATTGTTTAGATTGTGATTGAATGCATATCTCTCTCCGTGTGTAAAAATGAGAAGGAGGCTTTGAAATGGATCCCTCCCATTTCCTCACATCATCATTCAATATTTGCTCAGGCAAGTTAAGACTTTTTTACAAGTGGGATATCATAACAGGTTAATAACTTAACTTTCCTCGGTAAGGTAATCCTACACTTTCCTTCTAACTTGGGGGTAGATATGTTGCATATAGCATGGGATTTACTAACTGACTTTCTTCCGTTCGCTCATTTTTTTCACCTGTTATGTAACTTTTAGCCTGAAAGTTTTATAATGACGACGGCATCATTACATTCAATCTTGCATCGACTTGTCGTCGTCGTCTTTCGTCTCCGCCAGAATTACCCTTGAGGGAGCCTTAAAGTGGCGACACTGGAGAAAAAAATGTATTTTTATGAGAGATCCTTCTCCTTACGTGAGTCCTTACGCTGGCTGTGTGTGTGACACGAAATAACATGATCTTTTGCCTTGTACAGATGCCCTTATTAAGGGAAGGGTAAAAGGGGAAAAAATATATATTTGTCGTCAATTTTCTGCTCATGCGCTTGTTAGTTTTATATTAGGAAATGGCATGAAATGGGAGAGAAAAAAATAAATTGTTTTGATTTCAGATACTATACTAGCCACTTCCTTCTCTTGCTTGGGTAGTCTTTACGTGTTAAGACAAAAGGAACCTGAAGAAAAAAGGACTCGGTGGCAGTGAGAGAAAAAAATAAATTGTTTTGATTTCAGATACTATACTAGCCACTTCCTTCTCTTGCTTGGGTAGTCTTTACGTGTTAAGACAAAAGGAACCTGAAGAAAAAAGGATTCGGTGGCGGAGAGATGGCTTGATGATGACGAGTGGTGAGAGAGGGATAAGTGGTTTTGAGACAAAAGGAATCCAGTAAGGAGGGCAATAAAAATGGATGGCTTCCATTAGGCACACAGTGCAATTAAAGGGGATAAAAGGATATGTGTGTAATGATGGTTCCATTACCTACTCTCAATTCCTCCTGTGCAGCCAGCTACAGAGAAATGAGGAGGGAGAGGGAGAAGGAAAAAGCGGATGAGATGTACGAAGGAGAAGAGGAGAGTATGTCAGTCAGTCATCCATCGCCATTGCCACCACCATGAACACCACCACTTCAAAGCATTACATCAGAATGACAAAATTGTGACTGTTTAAAAGGTAATGCGGAGGTGAGCTGGACTATGTGAAACAAGAGCGCTCCTACCATTACTGCCACCACCACCACCACCACCGTCATCGCCACGCCATATTATCCTCGACGAAACCACTGTCATGCTTTTTAGCTGTTTAGTGCCTACCTTTCGTAACTCTCGCATTATCCAGCTTTACCTAAGTACTAGTAAAAGTTTGAGCAACGACGACTACGAAAGGTACAAAAAAAAGTTTTCATTCTCGGTCTTATGGTAGTTAGCCTGCTGGCGCCAACAAAAAATGAAGACCTTTCCATTTCATTGCACCATATTATCATGATCATTGCATCGCATTGATCACTTCTCAAACTACTGCCATCAGCCATTTAATGCCTGTGCGTGTACGCTCCCTGCAACAATGTTCAATGTTTACAGTGTCGAAATTTTGTCTCCGTCCACTTTCCACATTGTCAGACTTTCTCAGCAGATTTATTGGTATTTATGAGAGAAGCCCAATATAAAGTTATAGAGGCGAGGTTTTTATACTCTCAGCCATATAATAATTATTATTACGCATCCAGACTTGTTTTGTTTTTGTTTGGGGCTATTAAACACTTAAGAGGTTTGTTTTCGACGTGATTTCCACAATTTGCCTTCTTTTTTTCCTCACTGGTGCGTTAAAAGTAAGTAAACAGATTAGTGACAGTAGAGTGGAAGGGATCTCTGAGCTGCTCAGCTCACTCACACAGACCCTTTCAGAAAGTCTTAAAACCTTGTAAAAATCGTGTTTTTTCTCTCTGGACCCATACAGAGTTATTGGAGCTTTGTCACTAAATATTGTTTTTCTGAAAGTGTGCCATTTCCATCTTTTAGCATGGCTGAACTTTTTCCCTGCTCCTCCGCGGTACTCTAATAACTGTCACGAAAATGAGTGAAAATGAGCGCTCCTGTTATTTGTAAAATGTCGATGTCATTGTGCTCGAAATCGATTTATGCATGGATCATTTCACTCCAAAAGGAGGACACTGGACACCTCAGACAGGCAGCACAATCGTTATTAGCATTTAATGTGTAAGATGATTGATGAAGAATTGACGAAATATGACAGCAGCTAAAAGTACACAGACACAGAAATGAGTCCACCCCAGTGCGCCCCCGCCAAAAAACAATCTTTTTTCCAAAGTATAGTATTTAGTACCTACGCATTTAGCATTTCAAGGGATATATTATTTTCTCGCTACCGTGTCTAGTGTCTACATACGGAGCTTGTCCCATTCTCTATAATCACATCACATCACAAAAAGTAACATTCTCATAAAATCATTTTAGCTCCTCGGCCTTTTCCTTGTTGCATTTATCGTCCTCATCCACTTCCACTTAAAGCACGGTGGAACAGCACCATCACCAGAAAATGTAGATGAGCAGGTAAAAGTTATAATTAAAAGTGCAGCAGGACGCATCCTTTTATTTGTTCAGAAAAATTACGGAAAAATATATATATCCTTCTGCATCTAAACAAAATGCAAAAGGTAGAGAGCACACACTCACACGCAACAATACAAGAAAAAAGTAATAATCATAATAATGATGGTTAGTCAAATACGGAGGAAAAAAGTACGTATTCCCTTTTTACAAATTCATTTTCCATTCAGAGTAATCTTCTAAAAAATTCTCTTTTTTTTCTCCGCATTCTCCCTCTCTGCGAGGAAACTCGGCAGCAAAACTCCAACCATGTATTTATGTATTTTTTCCAAAAAATACAAAAAAATATAGTTATATGGAAATACCCTTTTTTTGAAATATAAAAATAAGATGTATTTTTTGCCAGGGATGATGATAGCATGGCACATAGCAAACAAACCAATAATTATTGCGTGATGTGAGATGTGATCAGGTTTCATGTTTTGTTAGAATGCGAGAAAAAAAGTCTTCCTTTTTCAGTCGCTCTTCTAAAAAAATTGCCCTGCTGAAGGGATAATGTAGCAATGCAACAATGTGAATATAAAAAAGGCATGTTTTGTGTATGACCAGTAGCGGTTTCTTAAAAGGTTTATTAGCACTATACACACTCGGCTAACTACACATTAAAAATATGAGGGAATATCTGAAAT